>PVIR01011195.1:0-47757 GCA_004026965.1 Petromus typicus
GAAAAAAATCAACATCCCAAGCAGTTGCATGAATTGGCACTTCAGTGCCAGTATTTCCATTTCTCCAGGACAATGGATACAAAATTGTCTCCATCAGGTGGCTACAAAATAGCTGCCCACTGTGGCCTTAATTTACATTTCTCAGGTTCCTAAAGAGACTATTTTTATAAATGATTATGCATCACTTTGATATCTTTTGCAAATTCTTTATTCATATCCTTTTCCTAGTTTCCTCTGGGTAATCCATCCAATCTTCATTGATTTATAGTTCTCTGTATTTTCATATGCTCTGATTATGAACATTCTGGATAACTTTTCTCAGTCTTTGACCTTTCATTACATTGGAACGTTGGATGAATGGGAGCTTTACACTAATGAGGGTAGATTTGTCAGCTTTTCCTTCTTATCCATACATTTCCCTATATGAGATGTTAAATGTATTTTCCTAGTCTAGGGTAGGACTCCACCATAGAACATTTGCTTAATTTCTACAAGGTCCTAGGATTGGTCCACAGAAACCACAGAAACAAAACAAAATTTAAAAAAACGACAAAATTTTGTATATTTTTTTCTAAAATTCTAAGCATTTCATTTTTCACATCTCTGACCTTTATCAAAGATTATTTATCTGCCTGGGCTTAGCATTTTGTTTTGTTTTGATTCATAAATGGCTACTTGGTGTAGGGTCCAATGTCAAGTACAGTGATGAGCTTGGAATTAAGCAATGTACTTCAGCAAAGCCACCTTTTTCTCGGTAGACAGAGTTCTGGAAATCTAGCACAGGTGTACTTAGTTATGCAGTGATTATCCAGAGAGAAGGAACTTAACAGTGAGAATATTGACAAAGGTTTAAGGACTTCCGTTTCATTCATTCATATACTTGACAATTGTATCAAATTATAAGGACTTTCATAGGTAGGAAAAATATTAATTCAATGATAGTTTTGCCTCAATAGTTATCCATGAACCTATGTTTTGTGCAAACTGAAAAGTACGATGATTACTGAAACATTTCTATTTTGTCACTGCATAATTGTCTGTGGCCCACTTTTTAAAAACTTAATGAAAAGAGTTTAGAAGAAAAATGGAAAAAAGAGTTGTGAAACTCTTTATGATAGGTCATATGATGACCTATATCATAATTTTTAAAGGATAATCAGTTTTTAAAACCAAAGCAATAATATATAAATTACTTACTAGTAAATAAATCTAGATTTTTAGAAATGAGAGCCTTTTGGGAAGAAATCAGTGCAAACTACAAAAGAGAGCAACCCCTGATGAGGTGACTCAAGAGAGAAAAGTGACGTGTGCAGCTCTTTCCTTCAAAGACAAAGGAAAAAAACTGGCATTGTAAGAAGCAGATTGAATATGCAAGGATTGAAATAATTTTATCCAAAATATTACCTCTCTGCCTTTATTACCCAAAACGTTTTTCAGTTTAACACCTCTAATATAGGTTTATATAGATTTCTAATCTACATCATTAGGTAATTTTGATAACTGGCTTCAAAAAAATAAATGAAATATTAATGCAACATACCTCACATAAATTTACCATTTTAATTAGAGCTTTGCAAAGAGCAAACACATATTATGAGGTTATCCATCACTTTTGGAACTCCTGTCCCTACTGAGGCATTTTAATATCCATGGATTTCTACATATTAGTTTATTATTAGTCATAAGGCCTCAGTAATTATAAAGCACATATAATCATTGATTTTAAAAATCAGAGATATAGTGTTTAAAAATCAATAAAGATAGCAAAGAAAAAGGAAGAGGAAAAGAACAAAGAAGAAAAGAAGAACGTGGGATAAGTGTGTTCAAAGTGAGGGGGACAATTTTGAGTATCTTTAAGGGGCTAAATGGTAATGCATCTTTAATTCTAATAAATTTGAAAGATTTAAACATTCACTGTATTTTCAATCACTCTACTACACAAGTGATACGCAAACACCAGGACACTTTACATAAGAGAAAGAGTATCAGTGGAACTTTTGCATCCACACGGATCCCAGAATCAGTCCCCACTTAGGGCCACACTCTGATGTATGTCGTGGCTATACACTAATTTTATCAAAGAGGAAGAGCCATTATATTTGTGTTTCCTGTATGACATCTGGTAGTAAGTCCTTTGTGAAAATGATGCCTGAAATTTCATTGTTGTCTTAACCATCTGGATATTTTCTTTGCTATTTTCTATCCTTTTTCTTTTAGGTATGTAGTAAAGGACACCATGTTTTGTTTACTTTTTGTTTGTTTGTGGTTCTGGGAATCATATGGAGCACTTCTGATTCTACTATACACAATAGCACTGATTTCCATCCTTAGCCTTGCTTTTGTTGGTTTTGTTTTGTTTTGTTTTGTTTTTTTGAGACAGGGTCTCTCTTTGTAGTTCAGGCTGGCTCTGAGCTCACTATGTACCCCAGGAAAGCCTCAAACTCACAGCAATCCTCCTGCCTCTGCCTCCCGAGTGCTGGGATTATAGGTGTGAGCCACCACATCCGGCATTGTGGTATATGGTACTGACTGCTGGTGGGTGTGAGTCAACAAGTCTGGCATTGTTATGTGTGGTTACCAGGGATCAAACGAGGGCCCTTGCGCTCCCAAGGCAGGTGCTGGAACCGCTGAGCTAAATCCATGGCCCTACCCTTGCTTGTGTTTTCATGATGAGTTAATACCAAAAGACACTCAAAAAAGGGAGGGAGAGACAGAACCATGAGACACCTACCATAATGATTAAAATAAAAATTACTGATAATAGCCAAGTGTGGACTAAGTTACAATGGAACTGGAATTTCATGCTTTGCTTGGGGAACACAAAGTGGTTTCGCCATTTTGGAACAGAGTTTGACAATTTCTCATAGAGTTAAACACACACTTACCATGTGATCCAGTGATCCACTTCAGGGAAAAAAAATCTTTATGTAAGTTTTACTTACAATTGCCCCAAACTGAAATTAACCCAAATTCCATCAATGGATGAATGAATAAAAGAAATATAATATGACCATACTCAGAATTCTACTCCAAAGTGAAAAGCAACACACTACTGATATACACAACAACTTGGATAACCTCCAAGTCATTATGCTGGGTGGAGAAGAGGATAAAACTAGAATAGTAGAGTGGCTCCGAGTAACTTTGTGACTTGTGTGACAGGGCCATAGCAACGTCCTCTACTTTTGCAGAAGCTACAGTGGTTAGTCAGAATGTTCCTCTTTATATCCTCTAGGTAGAAATAGGAGTGAGCTTCAGATATTAGCATTTGTTTATCTCTGCTATACACTTTGGTTTATGTAGTGCCCAAAGTTCCTGCTAACACTGGAGCTGACTCTTGGCTATAGGATTTTTGCTTATTTTTCCCCCTATGGATCTGGTGGGGCCTCTGTTGACTTTTGACCTGGATTTATTTCCTAATCTCCTGTTCCATACCTGTTCTGCATGAAGACACGACTCAGTTTTTTATAGTCCTCCTGTAGTTTGAAGGGTTTTCTCTTAAATATGACTTTAATTTCGGAGACTGTTTCTGCAGTATGACCTTGCTGTCCTGTTAGTTTAGTTGAAATTCACCCCCTATGTGTCACTAACTTGACTCACCAGCCAAGTGGTCCCAGAGGTCACGTACCAGAGATTCTCACAGATTAAATTAAATTGTTCCAAACTGTTTATTAAATGCATTTAAAATGCACAAGGAGAAACAAGGGTTAAAAAAAAAAGGTTATTTTGGTGGACTAGGGTAGGGTGCAGGCAGAGCGGAGAGCTAAGTCCTTTGACTCTTGCTCAGATAGTTCTCATGAGGACTAGAATCAAGGGCTGAACTGGAGGTCTGATCAGAGCAAATGCCTAGGACTGATGGAGCAAGGATATCTGGTCCTTTGAAGACCTGTAAAATGAACTGTGGATTTGATTTGCATCCTTTTAAAAGACAGTGCATTTTAAAAATCCAGAAAGATTCAGAAAGAGCGTCACGGATTTAGACTCAGATGGTATCTCCATATTTGCGGTCGTGAATTTTAGGCATCTGTTGATCTTTGCTTTCATTCAGTGTCTTGTGTTCAGCACACACATGTGCTGCCTGTGAAGGCTTTTGTGTGCTCCAGCCTTTCTGGCTTCTCTCTGGGGTTCCTGTTTACGGACTTCTTCCTGACCCTGAGTGCGGGCGTGCTCGGAGCATCATCCTCGTCAGTATAGTCTTCATCTTCGACATATGCCCGTGGGAAGATGTTATCTGCATCTGTAGTTCAACTACAGTCTCAGAACTGGTGAGTCACAAAGCACAGTGTGTCTACCCGAGATGGGGAGGAAGAGCTGATTTCATTGTAAGGAATTATAATGACTCAAAAAGTTATAAAGGCTCAAAAAACACTCACAATCTCCCATTTGCAAACTGGAAACCCAAGGAGGCTCATAATGTAAAGAATCTGAATTCAAAGGCTGAGAACAAGAACAGTTTATGCTGTAAGTCCCAGATCACGGAAAAAAGACAACTAATGTCCCAGCTCAAACATATAAGCAGCACACATTCTCCTCCCCTCCTGCATCACTTTGTCCTATCTGATAGTAGCTCAGCTTTGTCTGCAATTTGCTTTCTGAGGTTTCCTTTATCCATGGTCCACAACGGCCTCCAAAATATTAATTGGATAAATCAAAACTGAAATAATTCATATGTTTTAAAGTGCAGCTGTTCTGAGTGGAATGATGCAATCTTATGCTGCCTCTGTCCCTTCCACAAAGGGACACAAATCATCCCTTTGTCCAGTGCATCTGCCTCGCATGTGTGCCATCTGTTAGTCACTCAGCAGCCTACTGTACATAAAATTTAGCATTCTCTGAAAGTCCGTTGTGCCCTGGGACTATGTGATATAGCCGTTGTGGTTATGGGGGTGGGGAGTACTGCATCCAGGCCCTTAGCAGATCGGATCAGCCCACTCCCATTGGGGAAAACGTTTGTTTTACAGAGCCCACCAGTTCCCATGCAAATCTCATCAGGAAGCACCTTCCCAGGCGTGATCCAGAAATAACGTTCAGCCAGATATCTGGGCACTCACGGTCTAGTCAAGCTG
Organism: Petromus typicus; assembly: GCA_004026965.1. Lineage (NCBI taxonomy): Eukaryota > Metazoa > Chordata > Mammalia > Rodentia > Petromuridae > Petromus > Petromus typicus. The sequence continues at coordinate 5,067 of PVIR01011195.1, forward strand.
AGACATAAGAGGCTGTGGTTTCTGACGGAGCCTTTTGTGATAGTTCTTGGAAACAAGAGCGTGAGAGCTCCTCTTCCTTACCTTCCAGTTTAGCTTTATGTGGGGCTCCACGTCGATCCTGGAAATTCTCATACTAGAAAACACTTCTTCCTCTGTCTTCCTGACTCAACTTTCGGAACAGCTGAGATTCCAGGGGTGGGCTACTGCGCTTGGCCATGGGTGGTCTCTGAGACACATCAGGAGGTAAGGTTGGAGCTTAGCCACAGGGCACGTGTGCAGTATGCACACTTGCTAAGTGTGATCCTTGGGCCCCACTGCCCCGAAGAAAAGACACATCAGATCTTCACATCCGGTACTCTACTTGATGCTTCCGGCTCCCGCGGCAGCGGCTTGGGGCAGAGCTGTCTGTCCCTTTTTCCTTTCCTCTTGCTGCAGCCCCTGCGAGCTGATCTGCAACAGCCCATCCCCCTTCCCTTCACTGCTAATGTATTCTACCTGCGGTGAGGGCTGAATGTATCACTCTTGCACTTCAAAAAGTTACCCTGGCTTCTCCTAAAGTTTACATGATTTCTCAGGGACACACATTTCCCCTCCTCTGTGCAGAGGAGCGCTTTATTTATTAGTAAACTTTGCTTGTTGAAGTAGAACACAAGCCCAGCAAAGTGCAGAATGGGAACTGTGCGGCTCAGCGAGTATTCGCGCTGAATCCACTCAGCGCATCCCAGAGGCCTTCCTTGCCTCCCCGCTTGACCGAGACATTTCCCACCTCCCACAGGCAGCCAACCTTTTGATCCTGTGGTCTTGGGAAATTAAACCCGGAACCTTGCGCACTGAGCAACAGCCCCAGCTTTCTGACTTCTAATAGCTTAGATTAGTGTGCCACTAGAAAAATCTTACTTGAAAGGAATTCTACCGTATTTGTTCTTGTATAGTCCTTTTTTTGTGTACAGTTTTGCATTTGTAAGATTCACCCAGGTTGTTTTTGTATCTTTACATATTCATATTGTATAATAATGTGTCACAGTGTGACTGCACCAGTATGTGCTTAGCTATAATACCAGTGACGGATATTTGACTTGTTTCCACTCTTTGATTTTGAGTACTGTTGTCACCAACATTTATGCACAGGTTTTGTGTGCACCTGTCTGTATTTCTATTGGGTTTACACCTAGGAGTAGGACTGCTGAGCCGTAAGGCAGATATACATTTATTTTTAGTAGTTACTGTCCATTTTCAAAGTGATTGTGCCAATTTATGATCCTACTAGTGATATATAAAAGTTTCACCTCCAATACTTGGTATTTTCAGTTTTTTTAATTTTAGCCATCCTGGTGTGTGTGTAACAGATCTTATGGTGGTTTCATTAACATTTCTCTGCTAATGAAGCATGTTGAGCACTTTGTCACGTATCCAAATGCATACCTTCTTTTGTGAAGTCTGCCTCTTCTTAATGGATTTGCGAGAGTGTTTAATATAGTGTGATTACAGCTGCCTTTTAAGGTTACCTGCATGAGTAGAGATTTTCTCTAGGTCTAGGACGCCACTTCAGCCAATTAGCGTGCATTTGGAAGCCCAGAAGTTCCTAATCTCAATTGTTATTGTAGTTAGAGCTTTCTCAGCCTTTTTGCCAAAGCATGGCAATGGCAGTAAATGGGGTTGATAGGATCTCTCATCAGGAGGAAAGAGATCTTCAAAGTCAGAGTCAACTTCCTTTATATGCTTCAGATGGATTGAGTCAAATCTCCTGCCTTCACTTCTAGATAGTCCACGGTAAGTAAGTATCTCCTCATGTTTCCACCTCTGTTCTAGATTAATAATTTTTTTTTTTAAGTTGGAAATGGCTGTTTGGGAGTTGTTTGACATGTGATCAAAAGATACAGTGAATGTGTAAGTTTTTGGAAAATTGTTAAAAGAAAAGACATTGCCATTAATACCACCGTGCATGCCATTTTTTTTTTTTTAAAGGTTTTTTGAGACAGTGTTTTGCTTTGTGGTTCAGGCTGGCCCTGAGCTCAGCCTCAAACTCACATCACAATCCTCCTGCCTCTGCCTCCCGAGTGCTGGGATGACAGGCGTGAGCCACCACGCCCGGCACTGTGGTATGTGGTACTGGTTGCTGCTGGGCATGAGTCTCCACACCCAGTATTGTTATGTGGCTACCGGGGATCGAACCCGGGCCCTTGCGCTTGCAAGACAGGCGCCGGAACCACTGAGCTAACTCCCCGGCCCGCACGCCATTTTTTTTTTTTGAGGCAGTTCTGAAAGTTTTCTTTTGTCTTCTTCTTCTTCTTCTCCTCCTCCTCCTCCTCCTCCTTCTTCTTCTTTTTCTTCTTCGTTTTCTTCTTTTTTGCCTTCTTACTTTTCTTCTTCTTTTTTGTCTTCTTACTTTTCTTCTTCTTTTTTTGTCTTCTTTTTTTGTCTTCTTACTTTTCTTCTTCTTCTTCTTCTTCTTTGTCTTCTTACCTTTCATGGTCAACCAAGTTTGGGGAGTAAACAGAAGTCACACAGTGCCACATCTGGTGACTAAAGGAGATGAGGACGTGCAGTAATCTTTTTACAAGCCTGTCTTTCCATCGGAAGGCACTTGGGAGCAGCATTCAAAGAGAAAGAGGACTTCCAGAACTGCTGTGAAAGTGGCAAGAACAATGGGATAAATAGATTTGAAGCAAGGGAGAATATTTTGAGGGAGGCTAATGGCAACGTGTTTTTTGCTGCAATAAATTTTTAAAAATTTAAATATTCACCATATATTTCATCACAACTTGAGTTACATTCTCTGGAAAAATAGAATCAAAAGGAGATAAGTGTATCTATAGCCATATCTCTTTAATGGTATTGCCATATGCCTGGTAGTTGTCCCTCATTATTCTTTGATAAAAATAAAGGGACTATAAAAATGCCTGTACATGAGTCTCAGTGTGTGCACATATTTTACCATAGATTTGCATATGTAAGCATTTTCAATGTATATAAAAAATACATTAAACTGGTTAGCATTGGTCCTCTTAGAAGAATCAGATGAGGTGGCAAAATACTAAAATTTCCCTTTTATATTTCCATATCATATCTTTTATATATATATATATATTTTTTTTTTTCTTTAAGGTTTTTTGAGACAGGGTCTCGCTTTGTGGTTCAGGCTGGCCCTGAGCTCAGCCTCAAACTCACATCACAGCAATCCTCCTGCCTCTGCCTCCCAAGTGCTGGGATTACAGGCATGAGCCACCACGCCCGGCACTGTGGTACTGATTACTGCTGGGGTGAGTCTCCACGCCCAGTATGGTATGTGGTTACCGGGGATTAAACCCTGGCCCTTGTGCTTGCAAGACAGGAGCTGGAACCACTGAGCTAACTCCCCGGCCCATATCTTTTATATTTTTATAACTTTATAAATATTGCAAAACCTTTTTAGCTAGTTGAATAGTGTTTGAGTCAAGTGCAACTTACCACATATAAACAGTCTCTGTTTGTGAACTTACTGGTGCATGCACTTCTGAAACGACGCACTGCTGGAAAACTCTCACAACTGACTGGATTTGTAGAGCAGATGCAGTATGGCCAAGGTATCCCCGTTTTAATGAAAGTTCATCAGATACTTCTTAGACAGTTACAAAAGTCACTGGTACAGGCTGCGTTGTGGGCCTTTCCCAGAGTTCCTAAGTTGATGACCTCTGGCAGTTCAGAATGTGACTATATTTGGAGATAGTCTTTCAAGTGATAACTCGGTCAAGATGAGGTCAGTAGGATGGGCTGTCATCCAACATGACTGATATCTTTATAGGAAGAGAAGATTAGGATACAGAGGGCCGGCCATGTTAAGAAGTAGGAAGATGACATTTATAATCAAATGAATGAGGCCTCAGGAGAAACCAACCCTGCCGATCCCTTGATCACAGACTTCCAGCCTCCAGGACTGTGAGAAACAACTTGTGTTGTTTAAACCACAAAGACTGGGGGACTTCATTGTGGCAACCCTAACAGAATAAGCCAGATCATGCTTGTCTGTGGTATGACTTCATTCTGGATGGAGGGTTCAGGGGCTGGGGGTGTAGCTCAGTGGTAGAGCTCTTGCCTCACATGCATGAGGCCTTAGATTGATCCCCAGCACTGCCCCCATCATGGAAGTTTTAGAACAAAAATGTTGTACTCTTGTTTAACATTGTTTCGTGTTTTAGCCTTTAATTTTTTTAAAAAAAGGTGTTTGATAATTCTTTGTTTTTTACTCTCAAAGTAATATATCATGGGGAGATAAATTGATAATTCTGTTTTATAAATAAAGAAACTGAGGCACAGACAAATTAAGTGACTCCACAAAGGTCTCATAATAAGTGGTCTCTTAAGGCATCAGTCTTTCTGCTGACCATGTTGATTTTTATCAGAGGGAATATTTCAGACTATCTATTCTAGATGGTGTTTATTCCCAAATACAGCACATCCATTCAGCAGGTAAGTCCCACTAATAAACGTGTGGCCACCTCTGAGGATATTTTACTAAGACAGATTTCAGGGGCCATGACTGTAGATCACATTTCTTCAAGTTTTAATGAGCACATATGAATCCCCTCTAGTGACCTGGTAAGAGTGTAGGTTCTAATTCTGGGCCCAAGATTCCTCACTTTTAGTAGCTTCTGTGCCAGGTTCTGCCAGCTGGAGGCCAACTCATACTTTGAGCAGCAATGCTTAATTAATATAGTAAGAAATTAAAAGATAGCTTGATCACACTGTATTTAAGAAGTGCAACCAGAGAGCAAGAAAGAGGACATTACCAAACCAGGAACTGGTTTCTCACCAAACACTGAATGTGTTCAGACTTTGAACTTGGACTTCCCAACCTTCAGAACTAGGAGAAAATAAATTCTGCTATATAAGAAGAAAATGAGGAGGGAGAAAAGGGGTGGGGAGGAAGCTGTTAAACTAAAAAGGCACATATAATATTTGTTGTCGATAACTTGCAACTGTGTTTAATCTTACAACAAAAGCTCTGCTGAGATATATCCTGTAGGTTATGTAGGTTTAATTTAGCTTGCTGGTCCTCTGACTCATTTTAGGAATTCCTCAACTGGCAACAATACCTCAAAGCTTCAAAGCACATGCATTCTTTGAATTTATTGTGTATCTCTCTTCCTGCTTTTGTAGAGAGAGAGAATTTTAGAAAAAAATTTTAAGGAAAATGATGTCTCAGCAAAAGAACCTCTACAGCAAAAAAGTAACTGACTTCAAACTAATGTAAATAGAAGCAGTGGTGGTTGGTTTGGTGCCATCTCCTTTCAGGGACTTGAGAGTGACTGAATCCAGGGAGAACAGATTGTTCGGTGCCAGGACTATTAGAAATTAACAGCTAAGCAGATGTTCTTGAAGCTTCCGTTACCATTATAAATGCAAAGCCAGACAAGCTGTTCTCATTTTATGTATAAAAAAACCAATAAATCAATATAGACTCCCTCATGTCTTAACAAGGATTCATGAACATTCATAAAGGGGAAGAGAAGTTTAAAAATGGCCGTCTACAATAATTAATATATATTTATGACATCATAATCCTAAGACCCAGAGAGAAACAGCAGCTGATGAATTTGGTATCTTATAGACACTGTGCAGGCTGCTGGAACCCAAGGCAGAAAACTGAAAGGGAGAACGACATGGAGGTCAGTTGTGGTGGCGAGGACGCTTTACAAGCCGAGGTCAGGTGGAATTCAGGAAAGGATGAATCCAGAGATGTTGCTCCAAAAGAATTTAGCACTGTCCCACAGTGCACACGGTTCTCACAACTGCTATTTTCCTGTCACAAGGAGTCCTCAGGTTCATTTGAACACTAGCCTTGAAACAATTTCCAGCTTCTAAAGGGGATCTTATATTCTCTGGCCTTATGTTCTGCTATGGGATATTTGGTCCCTTGATCCAATGCAATTCCTGACCTGTGGAGCTCCCTATTGCCTTGTTACCTGTACTTAGTATGGAAGACAATGGGACCCAGGATGTGCCAGCCCACGTTCAGGTCATCAGGCCCCTGATGACCATCAGTTCCAAAATGTAGCATGGGTGTCAAAAATAATCAAGAACTAGAAAATATTGTTGTATTATCCACCATAATCCACATAGGTGAGAAGAGAGGAGAGGAAAAGGAATAGAGATGAATTAACATTCAGAAACATCTAAAAGCTCAAAGTATGGTGCTAAAATATATCTTTATTAAAAAACTCCCGGGTAAGCTGATTGTGTATATGAATTTGTACTATCATCCCCTTCTGGTCCTTCTCATACACAGAAGGGGTCCAGAATTCTCAGGATGATAGTGTATATTTACCTTTATGATCCAGGGCGTATTATGTGTACTGTTTAAATGACTTTTGAAATGATCTGCATCTTCCCTCTCATTAGACAGAGAGATGATAGGTAGACAGATGATAGATATGATAGATAAATAGAAAATAGAGGTGAAAATATAACAAGATAGGTAAATAGACAACAGCTATAAATGATAAATGATGGATAAATGATAGGAGATGGGTAGATAAGTAGGTGATAGATAATGATTAGAAGAATAGACGATTAGGTAGACTTTCTTCTTTTTTCCTTTTTTAACAGCCAGGACTAGAGGACAAACATACAAACAGCACCTGAAAAGTTCTGTTCTATAATCAAAAGGCATTTTTGTTTTGCACTTCCAGAGCTTAGTCACATCACTGAAGTTGGCTTCAACAGATATAAGAGTACCAATTTTATTTTATTAATTTATTTTATTCTTACATTTTAATTAATTAATTAATTTTTTTTTTGAGACAAGGTCTTACTTCGTAGTTCAGGCTGGCCCCAAACTCACTATGTAGCCCAGGTGAACCTCAAATTCGGCAATCTTCCTGCTTCTGCCTCCCGAGTATAAGTGCTGTGCTTACAGATATGAATCACTACACCTGGCATGTTGTATGTGGTTACCAGGGCTAGAACTCGGGTCTTTGTGCTTGTCAGAAATGCCAGAACCTCTGAGCTAAATCCCCAGCCCCAAAAGTACCAATTTTAAATGGAAAGACCAGTAGTGTATAGAGGACATTATCTTACTATTAAATGATCATCTTAAAAAACTTAGTCCTTGTTATGGCTTGTGTCTAGATGCTTTGCCAAAGCCTTGTGCAGCCATAAGTGGGACTTTTGCAGAAGTGACTGGATCTAGAGTGTGATGCTGGGATAATAGGTGTGTGATTACTAAATCAGTCCCCTGACTAGTTTGGCACTGTCCTAATCCCAGAGCCTCTTGCTCGCTTCTTTTTGCTGTCTTATGCCCATTACAAATTGCTTCTCCTCTGTGATGCCCTTCTGCCAAGCCACCCTGCCTCAGAGCCCCCTGACTATGGACTGAAACCTCTGCATACTGTGACCCAAATAAACTTTTTCTCTTTAACTCTGGGTGTCGGATATTTTATCTCAGCAATGAGAAAAGTAGCAAAGACAGTCCCAGTCTCCTTGCATCAGCACAGCTTGTCCCCTGTCCTATTGGAATGGCGGCCTCCTATTTTAGTGGGAGAAAAGATACACAGGTATCACAGATACCATTGATAGATGCCAGGGCAGGTGAGTGTACAGCAGCTGGGTGGGTGGGGGGATTAGAAGACTGTCTGCATAGTATAGGGAGGAGCAGAATCTCTTTTACCAGCCAGGAGCTCAAAAATGGGAATAAGACGTGGGGTCCCAATGAAGGGAAGGGCCCTAAGTCCTCTCGACTACCCAATTCTCATCTTTTCCTCCCAAAAGTTAAGCTCCTCCTTGCCTCCAGGGTTCCCTGGAGTAGCATGGGGTAGTGACTTTTGTTACTTTGGCCAACATCTACAATACAATGTAGATTTCATGTGGTATATGGAAACACATCACGATACAGATTTTACACGGCAGCAAGTGGATGTACAGTGCCTACTCAGGGCCTTCATTTAGGAAATGGGCTAAGATCCACGAAGTCAGTAGTGCTCTCCTGGATGGTTGCGATCCACCCTTTGGAATTTACAGGTGAGGGGAGACAAGGCTGGGTAGGCTGGCAGCAGCCAAAATATCAAGGACCTCAACTTCCGGGAAAAGTAGTTGGACTGTTATTATTGGTAAATAAGAGGGTTTACTGAAGTGTTTAAAGGATAAGTGAAAGATAAGCAACAGATGGGTGATGTGGTTCAGCACAGGGTTTGGCAACTCATTCTGCAGACCAGGCAGAGTGCAATAAAGGAGTGTGCCAGCAGCCCCCAGACACTGGCAGTTATGGCCTAACCTGAGCAGGTGAAACATGTATTATGTTTTCCTCTCTCCCTGTCTCTACCTTTAAAAGTTCCATTGGTTCAGACATGAGGCCATGGTGCATGGAAGTAAAGAGCATGACTCTTGTGATCACATCCTGGATCCCACCCATGGCCCTGTAAGCTCTGGCAAGTGACTTCCTATTTCCCCACTGAGCTCTGCCAACCTACCCAGAAGGACGCCCCCAAAATACAGGTAAGGCTGGCAGCCTCTTGTAAGAGGTCAGAGTCTTGTGCTGTAGTCCCCTTACCTCCAGTTTCTCTTGTAGTTTTCGGTTACTTCCTTTCAAGAGCAGCCTTGTTTTGTTAAACAAAAATACTATAGAAATGAACACTGTTTGAAGTTGCATGCCAGTGTCATGAAATCCCATACCTTCCCACTCTGTCCAACCCACGATGGGAACTGTATCTTAGTCCGGCGTTGCTGCATTGTATATGATACTGGCCTGGTACTCACTTCATAGCCATCCCAGTTCTCAGATCATCAGCCTCAGTACAGCAGTACTTGCATTTAATTAATTTTAATTTTACTTAATAATGGCCTAAAGTGCATGAGTAGTGATATGTGCAATTTGACAACTTTTTTTTCTCCCCTGGTACCAGGGATCAAACTTGAGACCTTATACTTGCAAGGCAGGCACCAGAACCACTGAGCTAAATCTTTGGCAATGCTGGCAATTTGAATATGCGAAAGAGAAACTATGGAGAGTGACCTTTAAGTGATAAAGTGAAAGTTCTCTACTTAAAAATTATATACTAAATGACTAAGATCTGTCTTAATAAGTCTATAAAAGTGCAGAAGGAAACTGAGCTAGTTTTGCAAGAATTATGGATAAAATATAGGGTCCAACACTATCTACAATTTCAGTCATCTCTGAGTGACTAGAAGTACTTCCGGTGGAAAAGGGAAATTGGGACTGCCATGCTTCCCCAGCAGGTATGCATGTTCCCTCGGAAGACAACCCTCGGTCTGGGCAGAATGTTCCTTTGGAGAAGTTCCCAGGTCTGCTGCAAGGACAGCCTGGTCTCTCTCTCCTTACTTCCGGGTTACAGTGTGGAGAATGTGCAAAATACACCTTCAATAGTGCTACAAGTGTGTAAACTTACTGGGCACACTGCATTTTTTTTTGAGACAAGGTCTCGCTTTGTAGTTCAGGCTGGCCCTGAGCTCAGCCTCCAACTCACATCACAGCAATCCTCCTGCCTCTGCCTCCCGAGTGCTGGGATTACAGGTGTGAGCCACCACGCCCGGCACTGTGGTATGTGAGACTGATTGCTATTGGATATGAGTCTCCACATCCAGTATGGTATGTGGTTACTGGGGATCGAACCCCCGGCCCTTGCGCTTGCAAGACAGGTGCCAGAACCACTGAGCTAAATCCCCGGCCCTCACTGCATTCTTGTACTATCATAATCAGAAAAAAAAGTCATCCACTTTCAGTTTATTTTGTATGAATTTTTCATCAAAAATACAAATTACTGCAAGTTTAAAGCAGGGCTCAATATTTAGTAGCTCTTCAGGGCTCTTCAGGTAAGAAAACCTGGCAGACACAATACAATGGCAAACACGGGTAGTAAATTTCAGCAGTCACTTGAGTTTTATTCTGCTTACCTGTCACTTGTCACAGTTTTTTCCCCTCACAGGACATTTCCTTTCACACTCGGTGGCTGAGAAGATGACATGCACTTGATTCTGCCACCCTGCAGGACTCCGGAGAAAAGTTAGGACGAATCTTCCCACCTGCAGAAAACGAGTTCCCTATGCGTCTTGCACACCGTCCTCCCAATGCGCGTCTTCACAGCAAGTGCAGTGGAGGGCACAGCCAGTGATCGGGACTTTCTAAAAACAGGTTCACTGACAATATGACAATTAGAATATTCAGAACTCTTTCACCTGAATTCTCCAATTATCCTCTGTTGTCCTGTGGTGACACAGACGATCTTGGGTGTCAGTTGGGGCACACTGCACAGATCAAAGCAACTACAAACTGAAGGGGTGATCTGGGGTTTCTCTGTACATCGTAGCAGACTAAGGACAGATTATGTTTCACTAAAATCCACCTTCTTTAGTAACCTCAGCACAGCCCACTCTGTAAGAGCTGACAGACATGCATGAGCCAGAGCTTTCAGGTGTATTTTACAGGTACATACAGTCATTCCTTAGAATCCAGGGGGCACGGATGCAGATGACCCAGGACACCACAATCCGTATGTGCTCGAATTCTTTATCTAGATTGGCACAGTAATTTTTGTTTGTTTGTTATTTCAGATAGGGTCTTGCTGTGTAGATCAGGCTGGCTTTGAACTCACAATGATCCTCCTGCCTCAGCCCCCGGAGTGTTGGGATTCGAGGCCCGACTTCTCAAAATGGCCTGGTATTTGCTTTTAACCCCCACATACCCTCTTGTAAACATTAAATCACCTTTGGGCTACTCATAACACTTAACATAATACAAATATTATTCAGACTTGTTCTACTGTATTAGTTTTAGGAAATTTATGAGGAAAAGCTTTTGTACGTGTTGGTACAGCTGCAGTTTTTCTGAAATGTTACTGAGCCATGGTTGGTTGGATTTCCAGTACAGAACCCAGGGTGACGTGGTGGCCTGTGCTGGGCATGTCATATTCAGTGATACGGTTTTCAGTTGTGAGGAGGGGGAAATAAGTGGATTTTCTGATTGTCACTTAGCACTGGCCCCAAGTCCCCTGCTTGCATGGCCTGAATCACACTGCTAACAATGGCGGCAAAGATGCCGAGTAGATGCTGTATCTGAGCAGTGCTTAGGGTGGGGGTGCTTGTTCTGCCGCCCTCTATGGCCTGGCATGTGACCCCACGTACTCCCAAGCATCCTGAAGCGATCTGAAGGGGAATGCTGTTTGTGCGACAGGCCAGGAGATCCAGTGAACCTTGGCTACAAGAGAAATCCCCCAGCACAGTCCCTTCCAAGTCCAGAGCCTGCCCTGTTTCCTCTGTGACTTTAGTCACCTCCTGCAGCCCCTGGTGGTGGCTTCTTTCTCCCTCAGAAACCTAACCTGCTCCCTCCAACCTGTTCCATTTCCATTGCTTCTTTTTTCTTTCTTCCTACCTATCCGACCTTTGCTCTTCTCCTCCCACTGATATTGTCTACTTTTTCGTTTTCTTTTTTTTTTTTAGACACAACAAGGTCTCTCTTTGTAGTTCCGGCTGGCAAGTCTTGAATTCATAGCAATCCTCCTGCCTCTGCCTCCCGAGTGCTGGGATTACAGGCATGAGCCACCTGGCACTGTGGTATGTGGTTCTGATTGCTGGTGGGCGTGAGTTTCCACACTCTGCATTGTTGTATAGTTACCAGGGATCAAACTGGGGACCTTGAGCTTGCAAGGCAGGTGCTGAGCTAAATCCCCAGCCCTTCTCCATTCTTTCTGTTTCAAGTCATGCCCACCGAAAAGGACCCGGGGGAAGGATGCACAAATCTGAACTTCAGAAGTGAACAGGAGCTGCGGGCTCTGAAGTGCATCTGGGGACATTTCAACCCTGTGACATGAGGAGTGTGCTGTACAGGAGCTCTGGAGCGTTCCTCGCCCCTGCCGGACCAGGTGGGAGGCTCCGACGTACAGATGAGTTCAGTGACTGTCACGGCCTTTTCTCGGGACAGAGGGGGCTCCGCTGGCTATGCTGGTCATGGGACATTTCAGGGGAGCCTGGAGTCACACACAGCACTGAAAGGCTTCACTCACCGCCTGAGCTTCCAAGACCTCTCTGCCTATTCGTCTTTTCACTTTTCACGCACTTCTGTGGCTCCAGTCTGCTTTGTCCCCCTCAAATTCATGGTATGAAAGACAAGGAAGTCCATCTGAGTGTGGTGTTTGGAGGGGGGCCTTGGGAGGTGATTAGGATCAGATAAGGTCACAAGTTTTTCAAGATATATAGTATTTTTTTTCCATACCTGCCTTTTGCCTCCTTATTGGTATGTGTTTGCCACAGCTGAGGAGGAACCTTGTGATTAAATGTCTGTGGTTTTATAAGGAGTGGGCGAGGGATCAGAATGCATACATGCACGCATATGTGCGCGTGCACACCCACACCCACACACCTACACACACACGCACACACACACGAGCACACCTCATTTCTTGCTGTGACACCCTCCAACCTTACCACTATGCCTGCAAGAAGGTGACCACTCGAGGTGGCTCCTCACCTGAGCAAAACTGAACTCAAATGTACCTCTTTTCTTTGTAACTGACCGAGTATTCTCTGGGTTCCCTCCCTCCTCTGCCCTCCTGACCGGCACATGTGAGTTAGCCCTTTGCTTGGTCCCCTTTAAGCTGTCAGTGGCAGTTGCAGGTTTGTTAATGGAGGGGAATTTTTAAAGCTTGGAATTCAAGGTCCTAGGGCTGTTGGGCCTATGTTCATCTTTGAGTGTGATTTCTTATCAATTCTCCAGATAAATGCCCTTCTGCAGTGACATAGCACACACACCTTTACTGCCTCTTCCCGGATGGCAGGGCAGTCATGAGTGGTTTATCAATGGGGACACACCTGGGAAATATGTTACTAGGTGGTTTTTGTCACTGTGGGGCCACCATAGAATGTCTTTGCACAGCAAAGATGGCTATAACATTAGTGAGATTATTGCCTGTGGGACCCAATATTGACCGAGATGTTGGTTTTTGGAGCCTGTTACCCATTCCATCCTTCCTCCCGGCCAACCCAACTGCTACACTTCCCTGTACCCCAGCTCTTTAACTGATAAAATGCCTGTGAGTTCCCTGTCCCTAGCAATAGCTTTGTTCTCTGAGTTCCTTTGCTGGAAATGTTTTTCTCCTGATGGTATGCTGTGCTCACTGATGCTACTTTTAATATTTTAATCTTTCCTTCTCCAGCTAATGTAAAACTCCTCCAATGGAGACACAGTCTCTTTTTATGATGTCTATCACATGTGGCACGGAACTAAGTATCTGTGTGGTAATATATCTTCACTAATGATTAGCATGAGATCTAGATAAGATGTTCCTCAGGTCTTAGTAGCATGGCTTGTCAAAGTTCATGCACAGCGAGGTGGACTTAGCCAATACTTGTCACAAGTAACTGGGATTACAGGTGTGTGCCACCACAGCTGGCTTACAAGGGCCTTAGGTTTGATTTCCAGAGCCTTAGACTTTATTCAATGATTTCCCCCCAAGGTGCTTTTTCTCTTTCAAGTGAGTAGAAGCAACAAAACAAAGATACTGGGAAAAGCAAAACACCTGCATGAGATGCTAAGTTCAGGTAGAAGCATACACGTGTGCCGAGAACATCATCAGTACTTAGCAGTCAGAACGCTGGGATCCCTCAAAGAAGACGTAACAGCCTAACCACCCTCTGCTGACTTTCTCACAGCGCTACCTGTCACCATCTACTGTCATCTGCTGCTACCTGTCTTATCCCCATTCAGGCCTCCCCTCCCCCTTGGTACAAATTTTCTGTATCAGCTTTTCAATGCTGTAAACAAATATCAGAGGAAAATCAATAAAGATTTATTTCAGCTTCTATTTCAGAGTTTCAATCCATGATGCACTGGCCCCAATGCAGAAACATTCATGGTAGAAAGAAGTGTGTGACAGAGAAAGAGCCATGGAAATAACGTATTTCTCAACAATTGTCCCCAGTGACTGACTTTCTTACCTGACTTGATACCTCCTAATATCTACTTTAGCTATGAGCACACTCTCGGGTGCGAGGCACCCTCACAATCCAACCCTGTGACTGTCTAATGCATCTATGTTAATCCATCCAAGTGACAAAGATGAACTGTCCTGATGTGGAAACACAGGAAACATTAATGGAAACATTAACTGGTACTCACTTATTAGTGTACTGTTAGCTGTATACTGTATAATTATGCAAAACATATTATATATATATTTATAGATATATATGGTATTATCTTATATCAGACTTTTGCCTCATTACCTTCTTTTATTAGTGTGTGTTGGAGATACATAGTACTTATATTCCTTCATTGGAATGGGTACAGTACACATACCATATTTTGATCATTTTCTCCAATAATTCTCAAATTGACTCTTACCTTGTGTTCACTAGAATTGGAATAAACTCCCTCTCTGTGGAAAATGAAACAGTTGTATTTTAAATGACCTTCTCATAAGCATTCTAGTTCACATTTTTCTAAGACTAAACAGCTCATATTCTGAATTTTCTTTCCTGGCGTTTTGGGTATGCTGACGACTCCCTCGCTGTGGCAAGTGTCTGTCATTTACACTTTTTGGTGCAATGGGACAGGGCAGAGATCATTCTAGTGACCATGTGGCTTCTTAGGTAACTGCATCCCTGCCCCTAAAACAATAAAACCCAGTGGATGCTGGAAGTGATTCTCATTTTTTTTTTTTTTTTTTTTTGAGACAGGGTCTTGCTTTGTAGTTCAGGCTGGCCCTGAGCTCAGCCTCAAACTCTCATCACAGCAATCCTACTGTCCCTGCCTTTTGAGTGCTAGGATTATAGGTGTGAGCCACCACGCCTGGCACTGTGGTATGTGATACTAATTGCTGCTGGGCATGAGTCTCCACACCCAGTATTTTATGTGGTTACTGGGGTTCAAATTCCGGTCCTTGCACTTGCAAGACAGACGCCAGAACCACTGAGCTAAGTCTCCAGCCCAATGATTCTCACTTTTGAGAGATTATTTCTAGTTTTCAAAAATGAGCGCAATAGCTATTCAAAAAAAAAAAAAAAAACAATCTAACTTTTCTTTTGAGACAGGGTCTCTCTTGCTTTGTAGTTCAGGCTGGTCCTGAACTCAGCCTCAAACTTAGCAAACGTCCTGTCTCTGCCTCATGAGTGCTGGGAATGTAGGTGTGAGCCACCATGCCCAGCACTGTGGTATATGGTCTTAATTGCTGGTAAGCGTGAGTCACCACACCCGTATTGTTGTTTGTGGTTACTGGGGGTCAAACCTGGCCCTTGCGCTTGCAAGGCAGGCGCCGGAACCACTGAGCTAAATCCCCAACCCTAACACAGTATTTTAAAAAAAAAGTTTTAAAAACAAAGGTTGTGTGATAGAAGGTGCCCACTGATGTTGGATTGATTTCAGTAGAGCAGTGTGAATAGCCAGGAGCACTAGAAGGCCTGCAGAGATGAGGGCATTTTTGTTTAAGAATATTTGCTCCTTGAAAAGAAAAACATAAAATCAGTACACAACTCCTAGCAGAGGCTTACAGGGCAGTTTTGCTTGTTCTTAGAGAAAAGCCACTACTTTCTCAGTTTCTCTCCCCCTTCACAGGTTGGGGACCCCTAAGCCTCTTACTGGCCTACCCCCCAAGTGGGAGCTACCGCTGGTCTTCTTTGTCCCAAGCACAGGGCCAGACCTGCAAGCTGACAGCTCTGCGCCACCAGAAGATGGTTCTCTCCTCCTACTCAGGCACTGGGGCTGGGTCCTCTGGGGCTATCTTCCTAACACCTTTGGAACTCTGAGGTGAGTGGGTCTTACTTTGGAGTGAGATCACAGATGTAGTTTCAAGCATGTTTTCTACTACCTGGCTCTACTCCAAGTGAGGAGAGGTGGCAGATTGCTCCACTGCCATCTCGAGATAGAAGTCTCATGGTGTCATTCTATTTCTTCAGTTCATAGCTGGTTTGTGATGCTCCTTTTACTTTTAAGGAGTAATACTTTAAAGTTATCTCCTTGAAATCAGGCAAAATGACACCAGTCACGACACCCTGGAGTGGCATTCAAAAGACTGCTGATATTCAGCAATTACTATGGGCTGTGGAAGCTGGACACGGTGGCAGACACTTCTAGCCTCAGCAATGGGAAGCCGAGGGAGGCATCATTTGAAGCCGAGAGTTGGAGCCCAGACTGGATAACACGTTGAGACCCTGTGTTAAAACAGAAGCAAAAAGCAGGGAGGTGCTATGGCCTAGGGGATGGACTTTCTTCCACACTATTCAGAGACACACAGAGATTTTCTGCAAAACAACTCAAGGTTTTCCCTGCTTGCTATTATCCTTGTTCTTCATCCAACTCTCAGTACTCAGGATGTGAGGTTTATCCCATTCATGGAAAATGTACATCATTTTCTTCTATCTTATGGTTGTATAATCTCTCCTCTCCTTTTCTATTGTATCTCTTACCAAGTGTGCCCCTAAGGACAGAGAAGACTTAGGATCCTGTTTGCCTTGACAAAGTCAACATCCCACTGAGCCTTTACTGACTCTGCACGAAGGAGGACACCAAAGCTTTTCTCCTTCCATAAGTACAGGCAGTGCCCCTGGGAAACCCTGAGTTGGACTTGGTCAGTCTGACAAAATGAGTCCTATAGTCCTTTGACACAAATATATAATGGAGGGGATGAAAGAGTCAAACAGATACACACACAAGTAAGTCCCCAATGCCAATACACAACTGCAAACTACTACACAGTACAGTAAGTGCCCAGCAGCCCAGCTGTGACAATGTCCCACACACATGAGAGCTGCTTCCTTGATTGGTTTCCATCTACGAATGGCCCTAATGGGAAGTCTAGTTTATATCAATGAACATTCAACTCAAATGTTCATAAGTCAGGGACTTAATATAGCTTCCTTATGAACAATTCTCCTCATGTGTGTGTGTGTGTGTGTGTGTGTGTGTGTGTGTGTTTTAGGGCTGAGCACTGAATCCAGGCATTTGTACATCCTAGAAAATGGTTTCCTACTAAGCTATACATCTCCAATGCCTGGACAGTTTTTTAAATGTAGTAACCAGAATTCATATCCGATGTCCATTTAGTTGATATCTATCAAGGTCTCTGGTTCCTCTTCAGTATTTCATGTCTCTTTGGTTTACACTGCTAGGCAAGTGTTCTACCACTGTGCTACTTAAACCGAACCTTTAAAAATAAGTTGTTTTAGATACTCAGACATTTCCTCCCTCTCCCTCCCTCCTCTTCTCTCTCTCTCTAATATATATACACATATATATCTGGTACGTGACAATTGATGTGTTCTTTGAAAACAGCATTTAGCTTAATTCCCTAGATGGTTACATTCTAAAACTGCTAAGATTTATAACAACATAAAAAATCTCCATTTTTAGTTTTGTCCACTCTTTTGAAACAAGTCTTTGAGCTAAATGGGTTGGTGACTCAACTATTCAATGCGTCACACTTCAAAGGAAGATGACTAAGGACAGGCTGGTTCCAAACAACTTGGATTCTTCTACTTAAAAAATAAATATATATGGAGAAAACAAATTTTACAGAAAACTGTATAACAGGAAATAATTTAGTCAGTTGTCTCAAATATAAGGAAAGACTGTAGCTTGGAAAAACAAATGATTTGCTGAGTTTATATGTCAGTGTTCCTTTTATTCAAGGGATGAAACTGCTCCACATAAAGAAAATGCAGATACCTCAGTATCTATTTTCTTAACTTCAAACTGCCTGTTCTTATTCCATCAAATCAAGGGCAATGGAGTAGAAGTTCTGTGCCTGTCACCAATCCTTTATTGAAACTGGTAACTTACACACTTGATAACAGAACAACAAAAATAATGTTTGGTATGTACAGCCTTTGTACGGACTATCTGACTATACACAAGGCAAAGTGAGGACATTGCTAACTGCATCATCTGTGCACAGACACCAAACAGAC
Organism: Petromus typicus; assembly: GCA_004026965.1. Taxonomy (NCBI): domain Eukaryota; kingdom Metazoa; phylum Chordata; class Mammalia; order Rodentia; family Petromuridae; genus Petromus; species Petromus typicus. Next base: position 22,953 of record PVIR01011195.1, read on the forward strand.
AACATGTGCACATTACAGTGAAATGACATCACGGGTCCAGTGGAAACTCAGCGCAATACAAAATGTACTGATCTATTGCAAAGAACATCTTTCTCAATGCCCGCTCTTCCCCTACCCAGAGTCGGAAGCAGAGATGGGTTGTGTGGCTATAAGTCTCTTAAGTGAGACAACCTCTGCAGATAAGTTTGCTATCCCCTGCTTCAAGTACAAGTTCTCTGAGTTGGAGGACACTTTGTACCCATTGTCTTTAATCTCCACCACTCCAGTTTTGAAACCATTCTGAGTCTTGCCGCTCAGGTCTTTCGGATGCCAGTGTTCCGATTTGAGAGACCAATCTTGAATGCTCGTCACCTGCACTGAAAAAGGAGGGAGGGAAGAGTGTACCATACTCGGGGCATTATGCTTTCCGAGTTCAAAGTGTCTTTTCGATGTCATGTCAACGGGTGAGGAGAGTTTTTGCGTGGCCTCGAACTCATTGTCGAAGGCTTCTACTTTGATTTGCATGGCTTTGGCTTTGATCCGAAGCTTGTGTGGCAAAGCAGAGGAGTTCACCTCGGGGACTTTGACCACTGTGGTGTGTGTGCGTTTGAGCTCCACCGGGGAATGGATGGGGCCCTTGGGCACCTGCTGCTCGTCTTCCCCGTCGGAGGACTTTCCCACCACACCGTCATCGGTCTCGGAGGTTCTCGGAGAGTTACTAGAGGATCTGTTCACTTGCAGGAGTGGGGGAGAGTGAGAGTAGTTGGCAAAAGTACCTCCCATGAAGCTCTGGTAGATGGAGGCCGTGTAAGAGCCCCGGTCATCTCTCGGTTCCCTTGGGAAGGTCTCCAGCTCCACCGGCTCCTGCTTGATGACCTGGAACTTGCCCTCGGGACTTCTGCAGCTGCCCTGAACAGGACTCTCCTGTGTGTGCTCCCCAGAGGAGACCTCGGACACATCCGACACGGAGCTCTGCGGCGAGTGCTTGATGACCGAGATGCAGCTGCCCACCACCAGGCCCGGCTCGTGCTCGTCCCCAAAAGCACTCCCGGACGTGGGCTTTGTGCTCTGGTAGTCTTGAAAGTACACAGCTGTGGAATTACTGAGTTTCTGGATCTCCTGAGCATATGCCGTGGAGCTAATTAAACCAAACTTTAATTTTAGGGAAAGCAGTTCGGCTTTTAAAGTGGCATTTTCTTCTCCCAATGCAATTAGTTTGTTCTCTAAAACCAGGTCATTCAGCCTGCGCTTCTCACGGGAACGTTTGGCAGCTTCGTTGTTTTTCCGCCGCTTCTCCCAGTACATAGCATCCTTCTTCTCATCTGGGATGAATTCTCGTTTCCTCCGGCAAGCAGAAGATTTGTTTTTGCCCACACTTCCCTCACCCAGAAGCAGCTCTTCGGCTGGGGACAGGTCCTCGGACACTTCGGGCAAGGCCGTGGTCAGTGTCACCATCTTATCTGCGCTGCTGGAAGTGTCAAGAGACGCCTGCTCCTTTTTGATGGCCTGCATCTTCCTCAGCTGCATCAGAGACAGCCTCACCCTATATATACAGTGGAGGACAAGTTATTTTCCCAGGATTCTCAGACGCTCTTCAAATCCATCAACAGTCTTCTCTTGTTCTACTGTCAGGCTCCTTTTATCGAAGAGGGAGGGTAGGATCTTCTGATTGCCTGCACCACACAAAAAGGAACAATTACTCATTGCGATAAATGTTCAGTTGCATATTACACACAGGGAATTGTGCTAAGCATAAGCAGACAGATTTCTTTCCTTCTAAGACTTTGCAACCTTGAGAAAAATGGAAGTACTTAAAAATCTCTAAGTAATGCCATGATGGTCCTGTCTGCAGGGTTCTGTGGTTTAGGACAGTAAGGGAAGGAAAAAAAAAAAACTTAAACAAAACCACCTTTGAGTTGGGAGAAGCAGAGGAAAGCTGTGTTTCTCGAGAACTGCCCAGCGTGGCCTGCGGGGGTGGGCCATTACCGGAAGGAAATGACAGGTCACCTCTGGTTGGTGGTTTTCTACATTACACTTACAAACTGTGGCACTTCTGAATAATTTCAGATAACGTGTAAGAGCCACTGAACAAACACACTTTCCACTTCAAAGAATATCTACTCTGTCAAGTCCTCTAACACCTGGAAACAAGTTGTACTACCACAGATAGAATACGACATAAACGGAGTTCAAGTTTTAGTTCCAAAAAACTAGAAGTCATTGGAAAGCTGGGTTAGAGGTCTGTACACACACCGGCCACCCCGTCTGCCTCCCGGGCTCACAAGCCAGCACACTCCCACAGATCACCCTGTTCAGATGACATGGACCCTTTCCACAAAGCCAGCTCCGCAGAAGCATCTGTGCTGAGAGATTAGAAATGTCCCTTTTTCTGATTCCTTCAAACTGATTTATCAGAAGGAAAAATATTGAAAACTTCAAAGTACTTTTCTGGGTCCTGAAAATGCCATCCTAATAGGGTTCAGTGATACAATAGCTTTGGATTAAAATAGTTACTATTCAAAGGGCTGGGTTTTTTTTTTTTTTTTTTTAAAGTAGAGTGCCGTCTTGAAACTTAAAATTGCTTTAAATCAAGATAGAGTAATTATGGAAAACACTTCTTTCAGTTTTACTAATTAGTTTCAAATAAAATACAAGAACTCAAAAATAGAATCATCAACTAGTTTCTTCTCCCACGGGTGAAATATTTATAATATGCATTTGGCCTGACATTTGCTTTTGCAATTTTTTAAAAATTGTGGTATTAAGGATCAAACCCAGGGCCTCACACACACTACGCAAGTGCTGTGCCACTGAGCTACCCTGCCAGGCCCCTGGCACCATCCTGACGAAAGAATAAATTCATAGTAGGGTCAGGAATACTTGCTTCACGGTGGTTTGGGTCTGTTTCTAAATGCCAGTTCTCTGTCCAGTTTTCTAGCTGGCAATGCTTTCCATAAACTAGACCTGAACAGCAGCTCCTTGCTAGGCTATTTGTATGGACTGGCAGTCTACCTCCTGCCATATTAAAAAGGTTTAATGTTTTTGTTTTACGTCACTATTTCTGTCTTATGCATAGTTTCATAATGACTAGTGAAGTTTAACTTTATCAACTGGAAAAGCCTGCCAGCCTCTTTTTAGCTTTTCTAGTAGCAATAGAAGGCACAGTGTAATAATTCCCAGATCAGAAAAGTGTTAGGAATTTCATGTCTTGTTTTGTCCATTAAACTGAGCCAACACACTCCAGCCAACTGCTGGTCATAGCTCAGAGAAACGTGCGACTATTAATTCCAAGTTTCTGTTTGTTTTCTGATAATGACACTTTAAAGGGCAACGAGGGCAAGGAATGCGTCAGAGCAGGCCGTGGTGTCACAGAAATGGAAACTCTCTATTGATTGCTCAGGACAACATGTGTGCCTATCATTTCTATAGGGGTTCTACCTTCAAACATGAAGCCCCACTTTCCTTCAGTATTGAATGGAGTCACTCCTCCTGCTAAAGTTTGTATTCGGTGATTCAGAATTAGGTTTTCACTAGTCAGGTGAAATCAACCCAAAGCACCAAGTAAAATTCCAGCTCAGGCAGGACGATGACCTTGACCTTGCCCTTTCACAAGGTGCCTTTCAAACTGCTGCTAAATCTTCTAAAGCTACTTTTTATTTTGTTTCCAGTACTGGGGAGCAAACCCAAGACCTAAATAAGATACACTGGATTTTTCATCTCCACAATTTTGCTGGTACATTAAACCTGCACAGTCTGTAATTCTAGCTACTTGGGGGGCTGAGACAGTGGGACCTCAAGTTTAAAGCTCTGTCCAAGCCATTTTTTAATTTTGAAATGAAGGCCTTGCTAAGTGTTTAGGCTGCCCACATGGGGCGGAAACTTGTGTTTCTCCTGCCACCCTGTCTGGCTGGTACTATTTTTTAAAACTTTGAGTTGTTAAGTATCATATGGTATCCTTTGAATATGATTATTCTGGATATTTTTTCCACCAGAGAGAGAGTCTATCTCTTCCATGCATTTTCCTGTTTATTTTTACAAAATCATATTTCATTAACACACCCTACCATTCTGTCTTGGTTAATCTTCCTAAACTTTTTGTGATTTCTCTTCACACAGAATCAGTTGAAACCTTTTCCAACTTCCTGGCCCTCAGGTGTACATGATCTCCAGGTACAGACCTGACGCAGTGGGGGATGGCAGCTGTCACCATGCTGTATAAGGAAATAATCACTTTCACTCAATTAAAATAATAAAAATAAAAATAATGTAGCATAAACATTTTAAACCTTTTCCTTCTATGTATCTAAATAAGGTACGTTGGAATTTTTCATCTCTACAAATTTGCTGGTACATTAAACCTGCACAGCCTGTAATTCTAGCTACTTGGGAGGCTGAGACAGTGGGATCTCAAGTTTAAAGCTAAGTAGGCAATTAAATGAGGCGCTATCTCAAAATAAAATAAAAAATAATAATCACAATCATAACAATAAAGGGCTGATATAAGCCTCCCTGGGTTCAACCCCTTGTACTGCAAAACACACAACTCCAAAACAAAAGCCTCACAGAAAGACTCACTTCTTTTTCGTCATTTCCCACGCGCAGCTCCCTGCCTGTCTCTATGAAGGTGCACATCCCACTGCCTCTGTCACTCCACCAGCAGGTCACACACTTTCCAAGGGTCTTTTCTGTGTATTATTAGCAAATAATCTTGCCGGAGTGCAGTTTATCAGCACTGCGAGGTAATGGGGAGGCACTACTTTTGGGCTGTGCATCTTTCTAAGCATGTGCTTTTCTGCTCCTGTGAAGGGTTTCTGGGCCAATATTAAAATGTGTTTGTACTCTAGCAACAAACTGAAGGAATCAGGGACTCAGCACTGGATGGATGACCACCTGTCCACCTCACAGAACAGCATTTGGTAGCCTTAAAACTTTTAGATGCTTTCTTTTAATATTTTGTATGAATACTAAAAGAGGTGTTTTACTTATTAGTGGAGTTTCTTTTAGCACACTGGATTTATATAACACATATGCATGTACTGAGCACTGAACTAGAGTCAAGGTGCAGGCCTGGCCTGCAGGATGTGGTGGTCCCTTCCAGTAGTGCTGCTTTTTTTTGGTAAAGGGATAGTAACAAAAATAACTGGTACCATGTACTGAGCCCCCCAAAAGGCATGTGGGGTGGGAAGCTGAACTACTCTGATTTCACTGACCTTCATTCACAACAACCACTTTCAGATGAGAAAGTGAAGGCTCTACGAGGTGATGCCACTTGTCTGATGTCACACGGCTCATTAAGTGGCAAAGCTGAGATCCCAGCCAGGCCTGGACTCCAATCCTAGCACCCCTGTGTTGTGGTCTCAGAGACACATGGTTCCTTCCCGGTCACCCTCATTTTTGAGTCACATATACACCATCATTAGGGCATGTCAGGTCCTGCCCTAACAGCAGATGTTGGCCTCCGCCAAAAAGGTAGCACTTAGAAGTGTTTTCCATCTTCCTCAGGGGAAGCCAGTACCTAATGAACCAAGAAACCTTTCTCTTCATTGCTCTGTGGAAATATTTTCTCTTAGATACTTCCCATGTCAAAAATAGGGAAAAGGAAATATACTGTGGACATGGTCACCTGTGATTTCTTTTCTACACAAAATCAAATGTGTGTCGGTTTTCAACAAGGGTAGTGGTGTTATCTCTAGGACTCTACCCTCTCATTTTGTAGAGCAGAGACCAAGATACTCAGTGACCAGCCTGAGATCACAGAGCAGTTAATAGGAGAACTACGTCCGCACTGTTTATATCCCTCAACAATAAACCTAAATGAAGGCTGATGCAAAGGTCGTTTACAAGGCCTTCTAAAAACATTGGTATTTATGTTAACCTAATGACTTTATTGCAAATCCTAGTATTTTCCTTTGTGATTAATTTAACAATTACTTCATCCATGTGTCATCTTTTTGCATCAACATTTAATGCTACGGTACATTAGTCACTGCTTATGTTTCTTCTTTGGTGAATAACTGACACCAAATACCAGTTCTATGATGTTTGGGTATTTGGCATGATTAACTTCATTACACCTATTAGGTGATACAATTGCTTAAGAAGAAAGCTGTGAGAGTGCATGCCCAGAACACTATTTGTAATAAAAAGACTTGATTTAGAAATTTCTCCCAACAAATACAACTTCACAACCTAGACTCTAAATCAAATTTCTCTTTAACAAGTTACTTAAGAATCATGTCTTCCTTCTTGTCTACCTGTTGTCTCATAGAAATAATAATGGATAGTTCACTCTTTTTTCTCTTACCAATCTCTCAAACCTTCTAAGCCGCTGTGAAACATGTTGCAATTATCTCTTTAAAAGGTATGTGTTGTTGAAACTGCTTCTATTGTATGTTTGGATTTAAACATTCTGTCAATATATGATGAAATATGATTGAAAGACTTAAATGTTTTGCAAGGATCTTTACAGAATGATGCCCAATTTTCCTCTATTCTCTCAATGTATTGTTAACTCTCTCAGATGTTAACATAAATACTATTAAAGAAAAAAATTGTTGTTATGGTATACCTAAATTATGTTGAACTATAAATCGTCTATCTCTCCATTAAGAAGGTAGTTGCTTGTTTTTCAGCTAAGTGCCATTTTCATGAAAAAAAAAAACTTTATAGTTCTTTATGCTTTAAACTAACAATACTAGCAAAATGCTAGCCAACACTTAAAAAAAAAAAAAAAAAAAAAACCAGTGGGTAAAATCCAGGATGTTTAACGTCACTGAAACGCTTTATTTCTTTTTATGAGTAATAAAGCAATCTAGTGTTTAAAAGCAAAATTAAAGAACTCATGCATACAACCATAGGAGGATGGGGGCCACGTAAGTCTAGTCAGAAATGCTGAAATTGCAAGTTGCAAGGGAATTTTCTAATCTCACTTCAAAGGAAAAGGCCCTTTAGATGGAGAAAACTACAGTAAATAAACTTCTCTTAAGTTCTCAGGCCACACACTGATACTATCATTTATACCTCAAGTAAGAAACTTAACCTCAAGTTAGAAAGACACATAGGACCAAAACACGTAGTGCATATGTGCACACGCACATACACACTCTCTTACACTTTGCTAGTATTTATTCCACCACATCAAAACAATGGCCTACCTTTTTTCTATTTGGATATAACTAATAAGTGTTTCAGAACATGACTGAATTGAACACAAATGAAAATATTTCAGATTCAACAAAGGCCTCCCTGAAATTTGGACTTAAAATTAATCAAAGTAACAACACTGCAATTTATCATGGCCCTGATGCAATTCAGTAACTGAAATACGCAAGAGTGCAATTTGACATTCTTTGTAAGAGGCTAGTGTTTGCAACCTGACATAGAATGAAGTTATTTCTGAAAGTTGCATAGAAGAAGCACACGCACACTAGCCCATACAGACAATTGATGAGTTGGGTGTGGTGGCACAAGGCTGTCACTCCAGCACTCTGAGAGGCTGGGGCAAAGAGCACTGCAAATCTGAGCCTAGCCTGCGCAATTTAGCAACACTCTGTCTCAAAATAAAAATAAAAAAGGGTAGGTGTGTGGTTTGATATGAAGGTCCTGAGTTCAACTCCCAGTACAGCAAACTAAGAACCAATTAACTTCGTGCCATGAAAAAAAGAGATACTGTTCACTACAGAGGGAGAGTAATGGGGGCTAGGAGCACTAGTCATCTACTGTCTAAAATCTACACAGACTTCAGAATGGAGACCAATACTATGCTCGAAATGCCTGAAAAATAACCTGACCATCTTAGCGACTGCTCAGAAAAGTCAAGGGACACCAACAATCATCACACAATCACGCAATCACCAAGTGGCTGGGAACAAGTGCTTACTATGTGAAATACAGTAAACTATATAAAAATACGGGTTGCAAGAAGGGACAGGGCAGAGAAAGTCCTGAAAACCATCCTCTTCTCTCTAGTGTGCCTTTTGATTCCTCATTAACTTTTCCCATCAGTGGATGATTGCAAATGTCATAGATTTTATTATATGCCTTATGAAGAAAGTAGATTTTAAAAAAATGTTTATTTTTAAGGTTTATTTGAAGGCCACTTAATTACAACTTAAGATCCCCTGAAAGTTAATAAAAGACACCACCATGTTCTGATAACTAACCAGCTTATAAACATCACTCTATTCCAATGAAAATGGGGCCTCAAAGCACAGATTATTAATGAATGGCATCTAGAAAATCCCTACTAAACTTTAAAAGCTTATGCTCTCTAATTAAAATCATACGAAAAAAGAAAACTTTAACTACAGGAAAGTTATTTGCAAAGAAATGAGAGGGATAGTTGGGGTTGGTGGTAATAAAAATTCATTTTGAAACTGAGAAACTTATGTAATGTCTGTGATCAAAGGTCAGTGTATTTCTCCATTCTCATACAAGTCCGATCTGGACAGAAATCAACTGAAATATAACTCAGAAAAATAACAGGATACTAAACAATGTGCTAACTCTGTGAAACCCGGGCCTACCTTACAAAGACAACAAAGTGAGTATTATAGGAAATTTCAGTGACATTATTTCTGTTATATATGAAAAGAATCCCAAGTGGGTGCTCATTCCTCAATAGAGATTAAAAATACTCAACATGTAACAGCATCCACGCCATCTGGATTACAATGGAAATAATGAAGTATGTGCGATCTGTAACGTGGGTAAAAATAAGGCTGAGGCATTATGACTGCACCTTTTCCACCCCATGCCGCAGCCACGTCTGCATTTCAGAATCGCCTCTACTGACCAGGGCAAGGTCAACTGGAACAGTCCGATGAGGGTGAGTCAAGCGTTGCTCAACGTGTGAAAGGGCTCTCACGAAGCGTGTTAATTTCCAGGGTGTTGCATCATAGTGATAATTGCACTTCACTAAGATAAGCCCTAACACAGAAAGGAAATTGTTTCAAAAAACTACACTGATCTTGCATTGGGGCTCACTGAAGGGACAGAAGCGGGGGGGTGGCAAGCAAGGCTCTCTGTCTTTTACAGTCAAGGTTTGAGCTACTGGTCAACCTCCTAAACCTCCCACTTCCGTGTACATAAAATAGGCACAGAGTCGGCCCTCCAACTGTGCTTGGCACCTGCAGCGTTCAGTCAACCTCAGTTCTGAAGAATGGCCCATGTGTGGGCAATGGACTCTTTTTTAGTTTTGCCTTTCACTGTTCTTTCGGAAGCTCGGCCTTGTGTCACAAGTATCAGTTTGAACCTGCCCAAATGAAATTGTAGGAGTCAAAAACACAGCTTCGGAGGGCTGTTCCTTAGTTTTGCACATTCAACACCAGGCCGAATCCTCAGCCAGCCCTTACTGACCTAGGCTTCCTTTTAGGAGCAACAGCACTGGGGCCCAGGGATACAGGTCAGAGAAAGTTCCAGAAAACTGGACAAAGCCTGGCTGTTCTACTCCCAGCAGCTCCTCTTTCTGGTCCTTTAACCCCCCCCCCCCCAACACTAACACAGGAACTGGCGGGTATTTGAAGGCTTCTGACCCTACCACGAATTCCTTTACCTTCCACCTGAAATTAACACTGGTTTTCATAAGAAAAGCAATCCACCATTTCTAAACAAGAAATGATCTCAAGACAGACTTTCTCAGACCATTTCTCACCATCAGTGCCCAGAGTCTCAAGCAGCACAGGAAAATGAAGGTGAATCCCCACCCCGGCCTACGCAAAGGGGCAGCATCAAAACTCCGTCTGAGGGAAAGCAGCACGGGGGAAACTGAGGAAAAGGTGCATACAGGATTCCCTGGAAGGCGGCCCTTGGGTCTGTTTCCAACAAAGGGCAGACTGCATGCCCCAAGAGCTCATCGTAAATCCCCGCCTGAGCCCAGCCCTGGAAGTCACGCCAGTATGAGTCCTGCGCTGCACTTTGAGGTTGGGACAGCAGTGTCTATGAGGGGTTGTGATTTTTATTCTGAACTTGGACGACTCAAGTTCTTGCTAGCCTTAGATCACATACAGATTTTTAAAATTAAACAAGAGGTACAGGCTCAGCTGGCTCCGTCAAGCTGGAGCTTTCCTTGCCATCTCTACCAACACCGAAGGCCCCCCTCTGCTGCAGACACTAGGAAGGTCTTTCCCTATGCGCAACGGGAAGCGCCTGGCTCTGAAACGCAGAGTTGAACAAAGGTGTCTGCGGCTTCAGAAGCGTGGCTGGAGAAGGCGCGGACCCGCCCTGGATGTGCCCCTCGGCCGGGTGCACCCGCGCGTCCCCGCAGCCGCTCGCCGCTCACCGAGACCCGCCTCCGCGGGGTGGGCGGCGCAGTGGGGCCTCGGCGGCGCCAGGACCCCCGCGCCAGAACAAAGGAATGCGGGAGGGGCAGGGAGCCGGCTGGCCGCCGAGCAGCCCGAGTCCAGCGGCTGCCCGGGCGCGTCCCCCTCCCGGGTCGCCGCCCACCCGCGCCGCCTGCCCGCGGCCTCGCAGTCCGCGGACCCCGGCCGGCAGGGAGGAGCGCACACCGGGAGGGGGCGAGGCGCCCCTGGAGGTCGCGACCCGAAGGTGGCGCCGCGCGGTCCCCTACAGGCCCGGGGCTCCCACCCAAGCTGAGGTCTGACGCTGTGGGCTTCTTGTAAAACGATCGCAGCCATTCGGAGTAACAGAATTTGTTCTCAAGATGAATCTCTATGATTTCCCCTACTCCTTCACGCCCCCCCCCAATCCTTTACTTTGATTATTTAAACATTACATTTGGGAAGAAAAATGTTCGTATGTATGCTATTATATACATATATCTCCACATAATTACATCGCATAGGCTTCTAGGAAGAAATTGAGTGTTTGGGTAGTTCACATATTCATATATCCTCACACGAACGAAACTAGGTTATCCAGACAAAAATACAATCTACTAACCCATATTTGTTTCCCATAAATCCTATCTGTCTGGAGAAAAAAAAATACGATGCGAAATAAACAATTCTGACCTCATTAGCTGTTGTATTTACAGAAGCCTATAACAGAAGATGACACTTGGCTGTTCCCCGCTGTTCTCAGAGAACAGCAGTTTCCTAAAGTGTCCTTTAAAAAGATAAATGGGCGTCAGCATCCAGCAAACCACTGGGCGCTGCGAAATGCCTTCCTAAAAATACAGTCTTATCAAAGGTCTCCGAAGGCGTGGAGTTAAAACTACAGCAAATGGCCTTGAACTTGTATTTGCACACAGCCCTGGAGAAAACACCAGAAATAGCACCGAGGCCACAATTGTTAAAATGTGATAGGGCTAAATTTAGAAAATTTAGAAGAACGCACATTTCATTTAGGGCAAAAGACCCACATTTGGCAGCGTGAGCTAACGCAATGCTCAGCCGGTCGTCTACTCTGCTGTTTAAAATATCCTTTTAAAAAAACCAAAAAACAAAACCCTGTTACAGTGACATTCTTAAACGCTGAGATTGTCCTACTTTCTTTGTAGCAAGATTATAAAATCACGTAATTAGCTCCCTCTTTCTACGCTCACTGCCAGCAAATACGGCAGTTACATAATGCAACATTTCCAGGAAACTATTATGTGATCTGTCTTGAGTCTGAAAAAGCAATGACAATAAGGTGAGAAAAAGGCCTGATCGGTTGGAATGCATTACAATTAGGAAGCCCGGGAGGTAAACGTCACAATGGTTCGTACCAGATTTAAAAATAACAGCTCCGAACATTTTAAGAAGCTACCCACCCCCCAGAGTACCAGGATCGGTATTCAACCCCAGAAAACACTTTCTTTCATGTTGTGCAGACCGTTTTAAAACATGTTTATTTGAGGCTGGATATAAATGTAAATAACGATCCAAAGCCCAAAGCTGCGCTAAAATTATCCGACCCTTCCCCCCAGATGCGCACAACCCCACATCGGCCCGTAGTCCGTGCCAACATTTCACCGTGGGCAGATTATGCAATGTAAGAAAGGACAAGTCCACAACCTTCCCGAGGGCTTGTAAACCACGCTGACGACAGCAGGGTGGAAGAGGTCCGCGAGCGGCGGCGGCACGCGCGGCCGCCCCATGCGCCGCCTCCGCCTCCCCCGGCCGGTCGGGGCGCCCCGGGCTCGGCCTGTGCCCGGCCCGCGGGGAGAGCCGCGTCAGTGCTCCCGTCGGAGGGCGCAGCCTGCCGGCGCCCGCTCCGCAGAACACCGGCGTTCCCGAAACCGGGGACATTATGCAATAGCGGAGCACGAGCCCGCCGGGCGACGTGAGTCGCCGCACTCGCACCGCCGCTTCGGGGCGGCGAGTCCCGAGCTGACAGGGCTACAAAAGTTTCCGGAACGCGCGCCCCGCGCCCCCGGCGCCGCGGCGACCCCGCGCCCCGGCCGGCCGCGCGCTCAGAGCGGGAGCGGCGCAGGCTCCGGGCCCGGTCGCGGTGGGTGGAGCGCTTACCGTGTTCCTGCTCCCGGGCCGGCTCGGAGAAGAAAGGGGCGGCCAGGAGCTCCAGCGACGCTGGCTCGGGCCGGGCCGGGCCTCCAGGCCACGGCGGGCGGTGGCGAGGGCGCGGCGCGGGAGGCGGGCGGCGCGCCGGGTCCGCGGCGCCGTGGCCGCGCCGAGAGATGTGTGTTAGTAGGTCAGTTCCGAGCGCGGCGCGACGTCGCCGCCCGCCAGCTCCGTGATGGGCGGCCGCCGCCCCAATCGCCGCGCCCGAGCCCCGGCCGGCCCCGGCCTTCGCCAATGGTCGCGGCTGACGGGGGCGGGCTCGGATCGGCCCCGCCCCCGGCACGGCCCCGCCCCCTCAGCCGGCGCCGCTGCCACTCCGCGTCCCTCCTGGCCCGCGGCGGCCGCAGGCGCTGCCCGGTGCCCGCGAGGACCGGCGCCCGCCCGAGGCCTGGACACGGCCGCGCCGCGGAGAGCGGGGAGCGGAGCCGGGCCGCACCCCCAGCGCCGGCTATTTCGGGAGCTCGGTGCGCCGCTACCTCGGCCCCTGGCGGGGGCGCTTTGTGTGCCGGAGACCTGTTGCGGGCCGAGCGCCGGGGCCGCGGAGATGGGGCGGGCGCGGGGCTCGGCGATCCCTGCGCTCCGAGCCCGGGCCGGCCTCACCGAGGGGCGCCGGGGCCGCCGCCGTGCGCGCTCGTGCGCCGGAGCGCAGTGCCGGCCGCGGGGAGCTCCTCGCGCCGACACCGCCCCCTGCACGGTGAGGGCGAGGATGACGGCGGCGGGCTTGTTGCGTAACACGGCTGCGAAACCGGGCTCTCGAGGTCCTTGTCCCCACCCCCAGCCCGGCCACGTGCGGCCGTGACGCCCGAGCGCTGCTTTCCTGGGGTCTGGACAGGACCGCGCGGGGCCCGCCGGCGGGCAGGAGCTTTTAGTTCCCGAGGGTCGTTTAGCCCAAATCGTGGCCCCCGTCCTTCCAGGGTCACAAAAGGGACATTTCCAAAACAGGAGCAAGGCCACTGGGCCTCGAGTCTTGGTTGCGCCGGGGACTTCGGGCACGTGGTGTCCACACTTTGCCTTGACAGAGGAGCCGAGATGACAGTGACCAAGGGCGGGAGTTCCCGGGTGGGGAGTGTGGCAGTGCTGTGCACTTGCCCAAGCCGGTGGCTCTCTTGATTTGCTACCTCCTTTTCCTCTCTGATTTTTAAACCTCAGACACCAGAATGCAGAGTTGTGGACACGCAGGTGTCGTCCCATGTGTCCAACATCAGCAGACGCTGCGTGCGGTTCTTTCCTACGTCCCCTAGCCTCAAGTCACACAGTATCATAACGCCACCGAAAGAGTCATGCTTTTAAAACTAACGCTTCTCCGCTGGGATTTTGGAAATCCTCAGAGGGACACGAGGCTCAGTAGGCACTTTCGGTCTTGATTCATCCCAGAGAGGACAGCTTTACCAGGGCCAGCAGCTCAGACTCGCTGTGAGGGGTTTTGACGTATTCCACCACCACCACCCCCGCCAGGCGCAGGAGCCACATCCCTCCGTTACACTTTTATTCCAGAGAATTTTCTGCTTTGATGAGAACAAATCCCAATTTGACTTAAAATTTCCATTTACTGATAGCTTCCCCCAATGGCTATTTATAGCTTTGAAAACCTCTCAGATGAAATCAAAACCATAGCCATAAATCAGCTACGGGTGGGGTGTCAGAAAGGCGGCTAGATCCTAATAATGGGGAACTACTGGCGGTGGCGCCCCTCCTCCCTCCATAGGCTGTCCACACAGTTCTACATTCTGAATAACGTCATCAGATTCCGAAGCTCTTTGGAGCGGGCAGTGGATGTCTTTACAGAATGACGACTGCACCTTCAGGATCGGTAAACATGAGCCCGAGCCCGGGGAACCTCAGGCGGTGACGCGGAGAACGCTCTGAACCTGGACACACGTTCTTGCTGCTGAGTTCTGAAACCCGATGCTCCTCTAATTCCCCGGAGTATTTTAGATCGTGCCTGTATCATACTTAGGCTTCATGTTTTATTACCATCTAACTGAGAAATCAGAGGAAATGTAAAAGATGTCTGTGATAGTAGTTGAGAAAATAACTCTTTAGCTCCTCCTGGTGATTAGGAAACTGCTAAACATCTCAAGCAAGAACTGTTCCCAGGACCCAAGCCAGAGTGTCTCCTGTCACACCCTGGATCCTGCGCAGGACCAGCGGTATCTGCAGGGTGGCCTGCGTAAATAGAGCATGAAACCCAAGCTACCTGGTACAGATTAAGGCGGTGGCAGGACTGCCGGGAGGAGATCGCTGCTTGTGATCTCCTGACTGTGAAGCAGGTGGTAAGCAGGTTGTCAGGGTGGGGAGGAGGGGCGGCGATTGAACTATGAAGTCCAAAAAGTTCTCTTTAAAAATTTTTGTTTGTAGTTCTGATGATCAAAGCAAAGGCTTCACACATACCAGGCAGGCTGAGCTACACCCCGGGCCCCAGTGTTCACTTTTGGCTTCTGATCCTCAGGGATGAGGTCTGGCTGGATGCAGGAGCCAGTGATGAGGTAGTCAGGACTCCCTGAGAGTTACCTCAGCTTCATTTTCATATTCAGCTTCATTTTCACATTCAGCTTCATTTTCTCACACTGCCAATGTGCCCTCTGATTAGGTGTGTGTAAAAGAGAGTAAGAAAATTTGAGACTAGAACAACTAAGTCTCTGGCCTTTCTTTACTAAGATGGGAAAAGCCCTATAGAGATCTTTGAGTTGCAATTGGCCTGACATAAGAACAACTTGGGTTATGACCAGCATGTTGATTTTAACTTACGATTTGTGTTTCTAGATGGTCTCAGATACAGATTTAACCCTTAAAAAGTTCTGGAAGGAAGATTACAATACCCTTTCCAGTGTGGGGTTAACTGAGAAATCCTGGGCCAGTGTCCCTCGAAGGACGTTGAAATCTGCTTGGAAGAAAGTGTGGCCTGAAATTACACAGGACAGAGACTTTGAAGGCTGTGTGGAGGAGCCTGACCAACTTGATTTTCAACCAGCCCTTGCAAATGAAATGAGTCTGTAAGTCAGGGATCCACTATAACTGCAGGGTGGGTCAAGATGGGAGGTGCTTGTTGGGAATTCATGCCCCGAGGTTTTGCATCAGCCCTTGCTAGACAGAGATTGTTGCCAGTGCGATCCACACAGAGACTCCAGAAAGTGAGCTGTGTGTGCACTGCACCACAGAGAGAGAAAAATGACTGGACTGGGGACTTTGCTCAGTGATTTTGGCGTCTGCCTGGCAAATGCAAGGTCCCGAGTTCAATCCCTGGTACCACAGACCACAAGGCCAGATGTAGTGGCTCAAGCCTGTATTCCCATCACTCAGGAGGCAGAGGCAGGAGGATTACTGTGAGTTCGAGGCTGGCCTGGCCTACATAGTAAGATCTTATCTCAAAAGAAAAAGAAAATGGCATCAGAAAGACCTTAGGGTGACATAGGAATATAGATCTAGGGTTCTACAGCTATAATTTTTCAATAAAAATAGCATTTTAAAATTTTTGGTGAAATATGCTGATTTTCAGTGTTGGCAACATGTTTAAAAAATAATTACAGTCTGCGTGGCTTATCTGATCAACGCTGGGAGATAGAAGATACCTGAGAACAGAAGGCTCAGGACTAAAGTCTTCCTACCAGGCACCTGAAGTTGGGTACCTGTCTCATGTACTCTGGATTACTCTGTAGAAACGTTTGGATTGCCAAAAACCTCTGGGGGCACTGGTCTGGTCTGGTGTGCCACAGTTAGCCACAGGAGCTGCATTTGCCAAGATACTTCTCTTTCTCTGCTGTTTCATTTTCTGACCATTTCTTGCCCATTCATTAAGCTCCATAAACAGAAGTTCAGGCAACTTCTAGGAATCCATAGGTTGTCAATTTACTTTCTTTTCAGATTGTGGCTTTACCGTATGAGCTACTGTACCAGCCACCAGCATGATTTATGGTGGTATTTTGACACTGATCCAATGAGTCACTGAATGTTTCAGCATAAGATTCCTGGAATGGTATTTCTCCCTTTCACTTATGAACTTTGTTTTATTTCTACACAGCATGCCATTTCGAATCATTTAGCTCCCCAATTTCTTGCTCGCTGAATTTCCTTTTTCTTATTCTACTTTTGTTGACCTTTTATTTGTGTGTGTGTGTGTGTGTGTGTGTGTTTCTCTTTTAGTTTACTTAGTTTATTCTTAGTCTAGACTTTTTTGTAGTTTTTGAATGTTGGCTATTTCTTTGAATTTCTTTATTCTACCCAAACTGGACATCCTCTCTTTACTTGCCCCATCCCTACTCTGGCCACAATCTAGATGTGAATTTTAGAAATTTCGGCTGTCTTCCAGTTTCTGCCCCTCAGTCCCCTGGCTTCTGCCCCAGTGTTCCATCAGCGGGAGTTCCATTAGCATGCTTGGCCTTATTCTTCCAAAACTATTTTTTTGTGTGTGTGGGAAATTGAGTAATAGGAGAAGGTCAAATAGCAGTCCCTGAAGAAGCAGGGACTTTAAAGTATGGAAAGCCAAAATGTTGCCTATTAAACAGCTCTTGCTCAAGCTAAGAAAGAAATCAGATCCCTACACTGACTACATGATTTCCCCAGACAGAAGCAGCTGACGGCTAGAATACATTTCAAAGCAGTTCTAAAGAATCCAGGGAAAGACCAGAAAAGGGTGATTCTGCAAAAAAAAAAAGAAAAGAAAAGAAAGAAAGAAGGAAAGAAAAAATGTTGTGAGTGCACTGTGACAAAACTTAAAACAAGCCTTCGAATTCAGCCACCCCAGATGGCACACATTTCAGTGAGCATTTTTGTTCATTCACATTATATGGTAAATGTGCCAAAAGAAAGCAGACTAACAACAAAAAAGAAATGTAGGTGGGAAACAGTGGGAGATATGAAAACGGGTCAAGACTGTGGAAGCAGCTAATTGCATCCGTTGCGACACTGGGGTGATGGAGCAAGCTCTGTAGCAGCAGTTAGCTGGCAACCGGGACCCAGCAGGGTTGCAAGCATGTGAAACAGAAAAATTGTGAAATACGTTAGAGCAAAAAAAAAAAAAAATTTACTAAGAATAAGAGATGACACATCCACATCACAACGCACAGATACATGAGGAATAAAGCTTATCTAAACATTTCTGCAAAGTCGTGCATGACTGGGTTGGTTTTCCCGGAAAGAGCTCTGCCTGCAACGCCGAGGCCTGGATTCTAGGCCACTCTGTACCCTGTACTCACAGACGGAATTACTCCCTTCCTGTCACCGAACGTCTTCTCTCATCTGAGACCTGAGGGAGGACCTTGGCAGGACCAGTTCCAGCACTGACAAGAGTGACCCTCTGGACTGAGCCATGGGCATGTGTGAGACCTGCAAGTACAGCCTTGCAGAGAAGCCATGGCAGCTGGACGCTGGCTCATTCGTCACCTTCACTTTCTCTCCAGCTGTACATACGAGAGGAAATTACACAGAGCTAAACTTGTCTTCTATAGGCAGTGTCTTTTTTTGTGGGAGGTTAAAATGAGTACTGTTTGGGAAATGTACCAAGAAGCCCAGAAATCTGATGCTTGATCACGTTTTGAGTCTTCTGAAGGGCTCTCAGTGGAGTAGGGGCTGAGCCATGTGTCAGGAGCACTCAGCATTCAGCCGCCGCTGTGACGATGCTCAAGGGCAGTGGGCAGTGAATTCATGTCTGCAGGTCTGAAGGACGGAAGTCTGGGCTCATGAGCGGTCACCAAGAGGTACAAGAAGTGGGGTCCTGTGGTGCAGACTGAGAAGTGGAAGTCACATCCGGGTCCACTGCTTATCACTGTTATGGCTGGGGAGGGTCACTTTCCTTAGCTGCTGCCTCCCTCAGTTTCCCTTCTTGGCAATCCTTGATGAGGACAGTATCAACCTAATCCATTGTTCTGAAGATAACAGCTATGAGATGCTAAAGAAAGTGCTTGATACACGATGTTGGCAGGGATTAGGTGTCATTAGTAACATCAGCTTGACTCAGGAAAAGGGACTATCAGTGAAGACTGAACATGGGTGATTGTGCAAATGTTTGTGTAAATTGGATCTGGGTAATGAATTCTGCGACACAGCTAGGCCTCCCTCAGATCGAATCCACTACTACATTCAGGAAGCTGGACTGTTGGTATACACAGCTGTGGTCTTGGATTAGAAAGTGATGTGGAGAAGCTGTCTCCATCCTTACTGCTCCATTCCCAGGAAACTGGCAAAGGATGCCGGGAAACACCCTGTATTCAGAGTTCTCTTTGCAACATTCAGGATTCGGGAGGGTGGCTGTCCTCTGCCATCTGTATTCTCTTAAGAGTGTGTCCAACTGGCACCTGATTTGCTGTCTAAGTTCAGTTTCAAGGGAGTCTTGGAAATGTCTTTTCAACACTTCGGTCTCCTAATTAGAAGCCAGACAGCAAAGAGCCTACAACTGATGCAAAGGGTCTAGTCTCATGATATTAAAGATGTGTTAAAATGACACCGACAATTTATTTAAGATACTTAAAAGTTTTATTTTTTTACATAGATGAAATATTGTGCTTTATTTTTTTAAAAAATCTTTATTGGTACATTACGTATATACATCATGATTGCACTCCATAATGGGGATTTGTATCAGTATAAGACACAACTTAATTCTCATTTTTTCCCATAACCCTACCCATGCTACCGCCCCCCCATATACATAAAATTTGTTTCCTTTCTTTTTTGTTATAATCTCATTATTTTTACCCCTTCACTCTATTTTACTTTGAGCATTTTCTATTTCACAATATATAACATACAATTCTAGGACTCAATTACATCTTTATTTTTTCATACCAGAGAAAAGATGCGATATGTACCTATCTGTGACCTGTTTATTTCACTTATGAGGATATCCTCAAGGTATGTCCATTTAAGTATAAATGATTCAAACTTACCATTTTTTATAGCAGAGTAATACTCCATTCTGTAGAAGAACCACAGCTTTTTTATCCAGTCTCCAGTTGATGGACACTTGGGTTGTTTCCAAGATGTAGCAATCACAAATTGTGCTGCTATAACCATGGGTGCACATATGTCACTGTGATATGAGTCTTTTAATTATTTTGTGTATATACCTAGCAGGGCAATGGCTGGGTCAAATGGGACCTCCAATCCTAGCTTTTTGAGGACTCTCCAAACTGTTCACCACAGTAGTTGTACGAGTCTGCAGTCCCACCAACAGTGGAGAAGGGTTCCTTCTTCTCCGCAGCCTCGCCAACATTTGCTGTTGACTGAATCTGAAATGGCAGCCACGGTGCACAGTGAATACATTCATTGTGAGGAGATGGTACATGCATATAGTATATTTTAAGACATATTTCTAAAATGAAGTATAGTATGGGAGAACAAATCTCTATTCTTGGGTCAAGGTATTATGAGGAAACCTAAAAGTCACAAAAGAAAATAAAAATAGTAGGTAAGCCAAAAAATCAAGCAGCTTTTATTTGATAAAGCTGATAAAGTTAAAAGACAAAAAGATTGGAGTAAAGTATTTAAATTTTTATTTTAGACAACAGATTAACATACCTAACATGCGAAGACTGTTAACTCTTTTTATTAATGTGTCAGTAAATCCACAAGAATAACATCAACACCTTACTGTAAAATAAGTGAGGGCATAAATAATTATTCTTTGAAAAAACATTAAACAAATTATTTTGCAGTAAACAGAAATAAGAGTAACTTCACTCATAAGGAATGAATGAAAATTAAAATGAGATAGTTGTACTTATCCAGCTTGCACTGATTATGAAGGATAATGTCTACTGTTGTCATGGGTATTTGGACAATCAAGTGCAAACAAAGTACTGAAAGTGTGGGGACCAGGGATTTAGCTCAGTGATTCCGGCACCTGTCTTGAAAGAGCAAAGGCCTGGGTTCGATCCCCGGTAATCACGTACAATACTGGGCATGGAGATTCATGCCCAGCACCAACCAGTATCATATACCACAGTGCTGGGCATGGTAATCCCAGCACTCACGAGGCAGAGGCAGGAGGATTGCTGTGATGTGAGTTTGAGGCTGAGCTCAGGGCCAGCCTGAACTACAAAGTGAGACCCTGTCTCAAAAAGACAAAAAAAAAAAAAAAAAAAAAAAAGTTCTGAAAGCGTGTTTTGGTAGTGTGGGTTAAATGCTGCACTGTCCCTCCTTCTTAACCTGTGATTACCCTTCTGAGATTTAGTTTCATGGAGCTGGGCAGTACACGTCTCAGAATCAGTCTCAGATAACTAATCACATCAGTGAGCAAAGATGCCTACTTCAAGGATATTCACAGCAGAGTTTTTTTTTTTTTTTTGTGGGAAAAATACTTTTCATGTTCACCAGTGGGTCATTATTTAAATAAATTGTGATACCTCTATATCATTAAATACTAGTGTTTATTAATAAGAATTAGCTCTATTTACACTGATGACGCAGATGATGACCATACAGCGAGGGAAAACCCCAGCTGTATATTGTAACTGATTCTTAAAGGCAAGAGCTGGTCTTATACATGCATAAAATCTGGGAGAATCCATAGCCAAAATCCTCATAGAGGTACTTCTGGAATGACTAGGAATGACAGGTGTGCATAGATTTTTCATTTTTATTAAATGTTCTTTAATGTTTAAAATCTTTTGACAAAAGATGACCATGACGGGAAGATTTGCGTTTAAAAAAATGTAATCTAGACTGAGTACACTTCAGATTCAGCCATTTGACACATAGGTGTGATGTTGAGGTAGCCACGACCATGACAACCGAAAGGAGTGTGGATTCTATTGGTTGATAGAAACTGAGATCCACCTGATGTCTCGTCTAAATGAAAGAAATTGTACAATCTCATGGTGACATACTTCCTAACTCTAGCACCAGAATCAGGAAGAACAAGAGCCTTATGAAGGTACTTGGTCACTTTCTCTACTGGAGCTGCTGCTACTGGGTGAAGGTGACTGAGTAACATTCATACCAGTGTTGCTTCGTGTGTGAGACCCAGATTTTTAGGCAACTGGAGATGATGGCTGTGACACAGCAGTGACTGCTGGTGGGCTGGCACTCTGCCTCTCCCAGCCTCACCTGCATGCTGTGCTTCCTTTGCCTCAACTTGGTGCCTTTATCTTGGCTTGCTGCTCTCTTGCCCTGCAAGTTGTTGAAATCACTCTGTTGATGTAACTTCCTGAATTCCACCATAGTGGTTACACTGCTAAGAACTTTCTTTTTGAAATTTTGTACTTGAATTCTTTTTTTTTTTAAACTCAGTCTCCTTTGTAAATCTACTTCTTTCAACTGAAAGAATTTGGGGGTTTTTAAAAATTTCATTTTATTGTACACTTCATAAACACGTTATAATCACAATCAATATTGAGAATTTGTACCAGTACATGATATGACTTAATTCTCATTTTTTCCCATTCCCCTGTTCTCAACACTTCCCACCCCCTGTATACATAAACTTTGTTTCCACTTTTTTTTTTTTTTTGCTTTTAACCATCAGATGTTTTCTTTCCCTTCTTTACATTCCTCAATTTCCTTTTCCCTTTGAACATTTTCTTCCTATTTCACAATTTCTATCATAGATTCTGGACCTCATTTACACCTTTAGTGTCTCATACTAAAGAAATGATATGGTATTTACACATCTGTGTCCTATCTATTTCACTTATGAGTATGGCCTCAAAGTAAATCCATTTAAATATAAATATCTCTAATTTACCTTGCTTTATGGCTGAGCATACACCATTTTATATATTTTTTTAAAAAAACCCACATCTTCTTTATCCAGTCTGATTGATGATGTCACTTTTTTATTAATTGATTTTATTGGTACATATGATATACACATCATAATCACAAACAACATTGAAAATTTATACCAGTACATGATATAATTTAATTCTCAGTATTTCCTATTCCTCTGCTCACCCTATAACCCCTGCCCCATATATACATAGCTTTGTTTCTTTTAGGGAAGGGGCTGTGTTTTTAAAAATTCATTTAAAATTTGTAAAAATGATTGCATCCCATTTTAATGAGACAAATTGAGTACATGATTGGGAGTGTGGGCTACTTACCAGCTGCGTGACCTTGATCAAATCCAGTGATGTCTTTGGCCCTCTGTTTTTCCTACATGAGTGCTAAGTTGAATATGACAGTGTTATGAAGACTACCGCTTAAATGTGTGAGTAAGAAAGTAATAGGGCACCAGAACTTCATTCATTCAATGGACATTAAACTGGTTTGTTGCTTAGAGAGGCCTTCCTGGCTGCCTGATCATATCTTTCCATCCTCATTGGAATGGCCACCTTTGTCGTCACTTGATCCTGTCAGAGTTTCTTAGGTCTCCATCCAAAATAAAGTATAGCCAGGTTCTTATCATGATTAGGAAGATTCACAGAGGTCTAAATAATCCAATCTTTCCCAGTCATTAAGCTCGTCTCACACTCCTCTCCTCCTTAGGCACCAGCCACATCAATTCCAATTCTGTTTTTGAATTTATTGATTTCTTTCTCACCCTGTGGCCCTTGTATGGGCTATTTTGTCTGCAACATTCTACCCAAACCTTTGTGTGACTTTTTGCTTCTTCCCTGTCCTAGCTCTAGTTTTAGTGTCACTCGCAGTAATAGACTGGCATTTATCTCTCCAGCAGGCCTTCTCATTTCCATGGAGGCTGCACTCCAAGTTTCTTTCACACGAGTGTCCCTCCAAGACACTTCTTGGGCATTCATGGGTAAGCCACATGATATTCAGTTTAAAAAAACCATTTAAAAAGCAAATCAGATCTTCTATTCAGCTTCTCCAGGGAAGAATCCAGACCTCCTGGTGATGGGCCGTGGGAATCTGGTGGCTCCATGAGGAGAACAAGGAATAAGTGATCTGTGGGCAGACTTTCCAACAAAATTGTCAGAGTCGCTGTGATTGCTTTTGTCTGATTGATCCTGAGTGTCCCGACATCTGCAGAGAGAAAACTAAGTCACTTTTCCTTGCACCCTTGCCCGTTTTTTGTATTTCTTTCTTGATATGCCTGGAGGGTTGGCTGCTTTCACTCAGCCAGGGCACGTTCTTTTGCCCTTCAGTTTGTTAAAAGTGTCATCCTCCTGTAAATAAACCAGTATCAGCCAGTGAAACTGAAGAAGTAATTAAGAAACTGCCTACTGAGAAAAGCCCAGGTTTAACTGGATTGTTTGCCAAATTTTACAAGAACTTTAGGGAAGATCTAACACCAGTACACATCCAACTATTTAACAAAACTGAAAGGCAAACAGTAATTTCAAAGTTATTTCTGAAAGTAAGCATCTGCCTCACTCTAAAACTAGAAAAGGATCCAAATAAAAAAGAAAACTACAGGCCAATCTCTCTCTCTCTCTCTCTCTCTCTCTCTCTCTCTCTCTCTCTCTCAGCTTTGTCGTTCAGGCTGGTTCTGAGCTCAGCCTCAAACTCACATCATAGCAATCCTCCTGCCTCTGCCTCTAGAGTGCTGGGATTACAGATGTGAGCCACCACTCCCAGCATTTCTGTATGTGGTACCGATTGCTGCTGGGTGTGAGTCTCCACGCCTAGTATTGCATGTGGTTACCAGGGATTGAACCTGGGCCCTTGTGCCTGCAAGACAGGTGCTGGAACCACTGAGCCAAATCTCCAGCCCTACAGGCCAGTCTCTTAAATGAACACGGATGCAAAAATCCTCCATAAGTTATTTCCAGAAAAAAATGCAGCAAATCACCAAAAGACCATGCATTTATCATGCCCAAGTAGATTCACCTTGGGGATGCAGGGACAGTTCAGCATATGCAAATGAATAAATCTATCTCACCACATAAACAGAAATGGGACAAAAATCACATGATCATCTCAATAGATGCAAACAAAGCATTTGACAAAATTTAACATCCATTTGTATAAAAAAAACTCTAGAGAAAATTGGAATAGAAGATTTACATCTCGATCTGATAAAAGCCATCTATGACAAACCAATAGGCAACATCATACTAAATGGAAAGAAGCTGAAAGCATTCACTTTAAAATCAGAATTAAGACAAGAATGTCCACTATCACCATTTATGTTCAGTGTAACTCTTAAAACATTAGCAAGAGCAATAAGACATGAGAAAATAGTAAAAGAGATCTGGCAGAGAAGGAAGAGGTTATGATTATTTGCTGATGACATGATCCTCTATCTAGAAGACAAACAGAAACACCATCAAAAGACTCCTACAACTAATATTCAAAATTAAGTAGTATAACAGGATACCAAGTCAACACTCAATAACATGCAGTATACCAATAACAAACTCACCAAAGGGAAATTATGAATATAATACCTTTCACAATAACATCAAAGAAAATGTAATACTTAGGAAGTAACCTCAAAAAGGAACTGAAATACTTCTACAGTAAAAGTA
>PVIR01011196.1:0-47792 GCA_004026965.1 Petromus typicus
AAAAGACTCAGCAGAAATGCCCTACTTCTTTTTATAAATAGAAATAGATAATATTGCAACTGAATTCGATCATGTTTTCAACAGCACTTAAATTTCCCTCTATGGGTAATTTCTGAATTTCTGTCTATACTGTAGACCCTTCTCCAGAGCTCCAGATTGGTGTACCCAGCTATCTGCAATGGTTCTGCATGGCTGTTTAATGAGTGTCATGCACTTATTACATCCAAAATAAATTAGAATCTTCCACAAAATGTGTTCCTCCCAGTGTCTCTGTCATCTTACAAATGACGATTCCATGCTTCTAATTGTCTGGACCAAAACTAGGAATCGTCCCTGATGCTCAGTTTTCTCCAACACCGAGCACACCCACTCATTGACACATCCAGTGGTTACCAACCTCGTGACGCATAGCAAACCACCCATCTCTATAGCTGCCCCTTGCACAGACCACTGTCATGTGGAAAACCTCCCCCTCCTCCCGACCCTGCCCCACTGGAATACTCTCTCAGTGTGTGTATTGGTTAAATTTCTGTAGCCGGGACAAAGCCACTGACGTATGCAATTTAAGGAAGAAAGGGTTTGTTTTAGTTTGTGGTTTCACAAGGCTCAGTAGATGATAGCTCCAAGAGGAAGGCATCAAGGTGACGGGCGTGGAAAGGGGCTTGATTCATAGCAGCCAGGAAGTGAGGGGGAGAGGAAAGGCCTGAGCAGAAGATGCACCTCTAAGACATGCCCCGGGACCCATCTCCTCCAGCCAAGCCCTGTCTCCCGATAGCACCAGTGGGCAGGAACTCCTGAGTGGATCGAGATGATCTAATCACCTCCCAAGCCTACCTGTGACACATGGGCCCCGAGGAGACGTTTTATATCCAGAGCACAAGGATGCTGTGAGGCTTGTCCCAGGTTTGCGCCAAGCTCCCACTGGCTCCCCATCCACCGCTCCTGGCTTGCGTCACCATTGAGCTTTTGTTCCACTGCTCCAGAGGTGGCTCAGAACGAAGGGAACACTGGACTTGCTGCCAAGTTACCACCTTTTCCATAAGCTCTTGTCCAGCGTACAATATGGGGTCATTCCCCTGTAAAAAAGTGGCGCAAGCTGTTCCACTGCGTGAGGCAGCAGTGGCCTCCACCGACTGCTGCCCCAACTCACTCGTCCAGTGTCCCCTCCCCACTTCCTTTCTCTCTGTGGCCCTTGTGGTCAGGAGGGAAGGTTCAGGTGTTCCATTTTCAGCTAAAATAGTGCTCCCCCACTATGGTGGGCACATAACAAATACTTATTCAGTTTGCACGATCATATGGAAAAGGAAAGACAGTTGACATGTATTTATCTTCTCATTCAAGCCTTACAACAGACAGGAGCTTACATTATCCCAGTTTCACATGAAGAATCTACACAGCGAGATTGGTTCATTTCCTGCAGCCGGTGCAGCCCGTGAGCACTGTAAAATAATAAATGGTGACCTTCATTAGGAAGAAGAAAGTCTTGTAGGTACCTGGAAAACTACTAGTTATGATTCATTAAGCACATGAAAAGTGGATACTAAATAATATCCTATATTACAGTGGCTTGTGAAGGCATAAAAGTTTACTTAATGTCACAGAAATTCACCAGAACAGTTTCATTCCTTTTGCAGTAATTACCATGTCTCTTTCTCACATAATCCTCCGGTTATGAATGAATGGAAGAATGCATTGTACCAATATTGTGATTCACATTGTGCTAATCCTTGTGACATGCAAAGATCCCTAATATCTCTGTCATCCCGTGTTTGCATTCAGATATATACAGCCAGTTACCTGCTGAGCTTGAAAAGCTAAGAATTGAACATTCATTCTTTAAAGAATATTAATTTGGTTACTGAGTAGCTGGGGATGTGCAAATATATGCAGCTTCCCAGAGAAAATATGGTTTATTTGTCTGTTGGCTTTTGCATGAAGCTGTTAGAACAGTTTCCTGATTGGGAGAGGGGAGTCACCAGGGTTAGTTTTTGTGGGGATATTGTATTTGCAATTTGTACACTGAGCTCCCAGAATCATTTTTAATTAGGACACAAAATATTGCTTGTAATAGAAAGCCTTTTGTAAGTAGCCACGCATGATAATGAAGAAAAAAGTGTTTCTGAATATAATACCGTAACATACTCACATATAAATTATCCACACCTTATCTTTGTTCCCTGCAGACACTGAGTGCCTGCCCGGTGGTTTCTGATCAGTACTGGCAGAGTGGGACAGAGGTCGTGGACGGCTCATCCTCTCTCAGCTGGTTTTTTGCAGCAGGGACTTTGTTTAAGGATAGTGCAGGGTGCTGTGTGAGGAGATGCCCTTAAATGGAGGTGACTGAGAGAGGCCCTGTGGATGTGCTGGGCCAAGGTAGAGGTTAGTCCGGGTGGTTGGACTGGTACAGGGGCGTCAAGGAGGTGGGATGGGGTGGAGAATCTGCTCGGTATGGCTCAGTCTGTCGGGGGCTGAGCCTGGGAGGAGCTGAGCCGTGAGTGGCTGGGGCTCTGAGGTTTCAGTGTGCAATCGTTTGGCTGTTTGGCCCGTGAGGGATTCAGTCTGAGGGGTTCTGTCCTTCAGGGGTTTGGTCCAGCTGAGATGAAGGTGCTGTGTGACATCTTGGCCGGAGATTGTTCTGGAGATACTGACAGGTGCAACCCCATTTCTGCCTAATGTCTTCAGGCTAGTTTTTGAAAATGCTTTCTTATTTATCCACTTCTTTCATTGCAAAGCCCATTGCAGTAGAAGGGCTCAGCAAGGTAAAAAGATAACAGAGAGACACCAAGGTCCAGTCTAATTGTGCACCAGTCTTACCAGGTTCGACTCTATGACATTGCCAGGATATAATCAAGCTTTATAACAGGGTGAAGATTAGTTATAGAACCCATGACCTGCACCTCCAGGTTACACCCTAGCCCTAAATCCCATAAATTATATGAGAGTGGAAAGGCTTTTGAAAAGTCACATCTGATCAACTAGGGTTTGAGAATCCATGAGCATATAATGAAGAAAAGAACCAGGCATGAACTATAAAACACTTTCAGAAACTATCCATTCTTCACTTATAAATCACATAGACATTTATTTGATTAAAGGATGCATGTAATACCTCAAAGCCAGCCAGCTCAGGCTTGTAAAGTAAAATGGTAAATCGAAGGTACTGTCACATACTTCGTTGCTTCTGATTCCTGAGTACATGAGAACCTGGAGCTTGTAGACAGAGAAGCTATCCTGACGCATTTCCAGATGCCTCAGACAGACCTCCTGGTTTGAAGTGCTCTCAACAAACTGATTTTCTCAAATATGCTATATAAATCCCAGACGCCTGAGTTTCCTCTTGAGTCTTTTGTTTTAGTTTCTGTATGCTACCTCGGCTCCTCCCAGCCGTCTAGACTTTCTTTTTGCTGTGAGAATATCGCCCCACCGAGCTGCCGCAGTCTCCTACCACCCTTCCGCGGAGCGCAGCAGCCTGGCACATCCCTCTGGAGCCTGTGGTCTCCCACTGGAGGGTGTCTCCTCCGTGGGGCCTTCCCTGCGGTCTCAGTTCGAGAAAAGTCATCATTGTGACCATCTTGCCCCACTCCAAACTGGGAGCTCCATATCCCCTGTGGCCCCAGGGACACCATCTCCCAGGAGATCTTTCTTTCCTAAACCTCCGTATCATATTTGATCTCTCCTGGTCATTGTGCACCTTTGAATCGTTCTCTCACTCAGCAGCATCTCTGGAGTCTGCCGAGGTTGTGCTCAGTGTACCCGCCCCTGGTTTTAACATCGCACTTGCCGTCTGTTCTCTCTGCTCTCTGCTCTTGCCACGAGTAAAGGCTCTGCGTGATGTTGATGTCTCTTCATCTGTTTTGACAAGCCTGTGATCTTGGGTTTAAACTGCCACGGTCTCAGCTGTCTTTTGCTCTAACCATGTCCTCACCTTCACCTGTGTGAACCAAGCGTGATGTGACAAATCCAGTGGTTGGGTTTCCTACACCTGCTAAGTCTTTCCAGCTCCTGAAATGGAATCTCTAAAACCGCAGCTCTTCTCCTTGAATCCGTGGAGTGTGATGAGTAGCATGTGTGGGTGATGATGCTGGTCCTGCGATCTGGAGAAGGTGTGAGATTTGGTCGTTCCCTCTGGAAGGGGAATGCATGCTGGTGTTGTGGAAAGGCTCCCTGTGGGGCAGCCATTTGGAGTCCTGCTGCATCCCCTTTGCCACTTCCTGGTGGCTAATTTTACACGTGGAAGTAAAATATGTGGCCCCTCTGTGCTCCAGGCCCTCCAGCTCTGTCCCCTAGCTCTGCCAGTTCTTGATTTCAGCCATGCCCTTTGGTATGCTGTTGGCCTTGGGGACTCAGTCAGTGTTCCAGCCCTTCCCCAGCTTCTGGGACTGGGGTGGCTAGTATGATGCCCTGGTACCCACGTGACAGCCTATATGGTGATCTGTGGTCCCCTGGCCAGCTCCTAAGCATACCATGTCAGCCGTGAGGCAACGCGGTCCGTGGCTGCTGTCCAGACAGGCAGCCCCCGCCTGCCGTGGCTCCGTGACCTGCACAGCACTGTCCCGCACAGTTGACCACAGCTCCTCGATGTGTCTCCTGGTGTCTGTCCCTTGACATTACTGAGAATGCTTCGGTTCCTCCCCAGCCTCGCTGTCCAGATTAGTACCTTCGAGCATGGCCCCGTCACTGTCCTTCCTTCTGTAAGCTGAGACATCCGCGCCTCAGATGCAGAGCCTCGCCGTCATGTGACTGCCTGAGTCCTCCCATCTGCATCAGGGCTGCCGGGGCCTGGGGAGGACAGTACCTGGCTGGGCAGATTGGAGCTGTTGAACCATAAGCGGTGTTCAGCCTGGCCTAGCCCTCAGCACTACATTGCCGCTGGGGTCTGGTCAGGTTCTTCTGTGACCCTCAGCTATTACCTGCTCCATCGCCTTTGACTTCAATTTCATTGTACTACATTGATATCAAATTTGTTTGCAAACTGACTCTCCATATTTTGGT
The DNA here is from genome assembly GCA_004026965.1 of Petromus typicus. Lineage (NCBI taxonomy): Eukaryota > Metazoa > Chordata > Mammalia > Rodentia > Petromuridae > Petromus > Petromus typicus. The sequence continues at coordinate 4,993 of PVIR01011196.1, forward strand.
TGTTTTGGTTAAAAAGAAAGTTGGAAAACTGAAATAATTGTATTAAAGGCCTCAAACAATAGCATTTGAAGTTTATAGCAAATTTTAATCATTGAAAATAAACCTTGGAAAAAGTCCCTACAGATGAACCTGAACAAATTAAATGATGAGAACTAAATAATATGAGTGTACTATATGAGATTGTAGGCAATTTTATGAAACAATAATAAACTCATATTGGAAAAATGAATTTTTCAGATCTCAATTTAGAAGCAGATATAAATTTTAAAAATAATTAAAGTGTGTGAGTTTGTGCCTTGAGTAGTTATTCTGCATCTGTTGTTTTCTGGTAGATAATCAACAGAAATAAATTGAAACTTTTCTTTTGCTTTAACATGTGAGTAGTTATTTTCTCTGTGGAAATAATTTTATTTTTAGAAATATTAAATAAAATTATTTGCACAAGCCTACCAATGTGATGAGGAATTTATCAATCCATAAATATTTTACACATTACCGAGGCCCCTGTAGCAGATCCAGTCTCCAGCTCAGTGCTATGATGCAAGGTACGAAGAAAGATTTAGAAAGAGTTAAGAAGAGAGAGACAGGATTGAGAGGACCAGAGCTCCAGCAAGCAAAGATGTGAAGAGACAAAGGCACCGAACAGCCAGGCCATCAGTATTTATTGGTGCCACAGTCCCTGGTTGAGGTGAGGTGAGGGGCTCTTGTAGTCCTTAGAGATACAGTGCTGATGCAGGCAAGGCTTGGAAAAGAAGAAATAGCACTTGCTTGTGTTAGGCTGGGAATGGAATTTGGGAAAGACTCACTCTGACCTCTGCTTTGCGTTATCTCGTAGGCTTTGGCCAGACTCATTTCTTAAAACAAGCCAGTTGTGGCATTAGCGCTCTACAGCCTGTGCTACCACAGCCTGCTTTGGCCATGATCAGTGTGGCGGTCCTCTGTAGCCACTGTATGATTTTATTAACTTCAATGGCTCCTTTTATGCTTAGAAATGGCTGGTTTGATGAGACATGACTCCAGTGTTTTCTGTTTTTTTAGGGTTGCTGGGGGGGGGGGGTTCATACTCAGGGCATTGTGCCTGGCAGAGAAGTGTCTTAATCACTGAGCTACATCCCTGGCCCTCTGATACTCTTTTTAACTTCCTTTCTTGGAAGAATTAAGCCAGTCATGGCCATCTTTGTTCATTTTGCCTTCTACGTGGCTTTATTGTAGTCTTTTTGCTCTTCCTTATGTCTGCCTTTTCTAGCTATAAACGCCTTGAAGACAGAATCACTGTCTTAGTGTTTTGCTTCATTAAGGTCTAGGACAATACCTAGCAGAGAATAAATAATTGGTCCTAATAAATGTTTATTAACCAAATAAATTTAGGAATTCAAGTGCGTTTTTCTTTGGTAAAACACCAAAACCACACCCAATAAATTAATATACTGATGGAGATGTTTTTTCAACCCTTTCTTTTTGTCATCCTCAAATAGGCACTGATTCAGAACGCTTGTAACTAAGCAAATGAGACTTAAAACATTTCAGGCCAACTCGATGTGTTGTTTTCAGTCGTAGCGGATGCATGCGTGCTCTCTAAAAGTGATGAAGCTGCACCGCCTGCAGATGTGACATTTAATTCCTTAAAACAGGCAGGTTAAGCCTGAGTCAGGTCAGAGTTTAAAACGAGGAATCTTTTGCCTTTGACAGAGTGAGATGCATGCATTAGACAGACACATGCACCCAGAGCCCATGGCCTGCTCTTACTGCTTGAGACAAGCCATGGAGGCCTGTGGTGGCCTCCGCAGCAGCTGCGCACAATTCCTAATGTCTCGAGATTTAAGAGCTCATATTCTCTGAGTGTGGTGCACTGAGTTGGCAAGGGTGTTGGGGGGCTTGTGACATCCAGTGGCATAGGTTCAGATGTGATAGGAAGAAAGAAAAATTGTGTTGCCTCACACCTGAGGGAAAGGATGACCTTAGATGTTGTCCCAACCAGAGTATCTCCTGTTTCACTATGCCAGTTCTCTGGGAGGAAGGGCTCCTTTAGGTAAGTAAAGCCCTTGGCAAGGGTCACCAACAGAGGAGTTAAAATTTTAAGGCCTTCCTCGGTATAGAACAGTAGAAAATTATTGTTGTTTTGTTTGCGTTTTTGAATGAGGTCTTCTTGTGTTATGTTGCCCAAGCAGGACTCAAACTTGTGAGCCTTTTGTCTCAGCCTGCCAAGTGTCTGGGATTATAGGCACGTGCTACCTCATCTGCCTAGAACAGAAAGTTATTAATTCATATGCCTTAAGTACTGAAAAGCTTCCAAATAATGAAGTAGTCTTAAGATCATTTTAAGTAACATTTATTTTTTAAAAAATCACATCACTATGATTGATCCTTTATGATTGAACTAGTGACTATACCTGCTGTATATGAAGGTATTATGATTGGTCAGGTTCTTACATAAATATATATTACACGTCTCCATTTGTAGTCCTTTTAATAAAATGAAAAAAAGGATATATTCAGAACGTACTAGAGGTGGAGACAGAATTTCTTCAATCATTGCGCTCCCTATTTATTTGGTTTTACGAACTTTAAGCTCTGGAAACATAAATAACGTGGAATAGGCTCCCTTTTACTGTATAGAGTGGGCAAATATGCATCCTGTGTGGCTGAAATATAGTACTTCCGATAGAAATGGAAGCCAAGTAGCTGCCTCTGGAGATCCAGCAAGATCTGTTACTAAGCTTTGTTCTTCCAAGGGCTCCTTTGGAGTTAATCCTGGCCCCTCGAACATTTCATAACATAGTCACTCCCAACCACTGTGCCAGCCAGTGACTCATGTGCATTAGCTCTGTTTGGGCGCACCGGGCATTACCCAGTTCTAGTATCTTTTATGAGGACACAGTGCTAAGGGTCTGTCTTCTCCTTTGGAAGAGCTACCAGGACGTATAATTACTACCCTCGTCAGTGTGGTCAGACACCAGTTATTCCATGAGGTGCGGCTGGTTTCACTGAGAGTAAACACAGTCAGACCCTTTCCAAGCGCCTGAGCTGTTTGTCATCCGCTCCCAGAATCGTCGTGCTGCCCCTGAGCGATACGTGTCTTTATTCAGAGGCGGCCTCAGGCCTTTTGATGGTGATGCACTCTTTTCCCATTGTCTGTCATCCAGATTTAATAGAAACGGAGTAGGTGGCATTTTCAAGAGGAAACCGGAAGAAGGAGGACTGCCTAGGGCTCTGACATGCTGACTGCAGCTGTCCCGTGCTGAGTGGACACAGTAGGAGGACTAGATAGGACTTGGCCTCAGCTGCCTCCACCCGCAAGCACAAGTGCTCATCTTGGGTTCCTTGTCTTCCAACCACGGATGCCCCTGTGCTTATAGCCAGGGAGCTGGTACATCCACTGCACGCGAAAAATTGAGTGTTTTGGATTTGTGTCTCAAGAGCCAAAGCTTTGGAGTATGCAATTGAGAATCGGAACAAATGAATTCCACGGGCCTGATTTGCTTCGGACATAGTTTGCTTCTCAGTTTCTTTGATGGTCATCAGCCCGGCTGGAGCTTAATATTATTCACTCATTGAAAGCTATATGACTTAGACCATACACACAAGGAGATGCTATCTGTGAAAAGAGGTTACTCTGTGTATGCTGAAACAGGCTATGGGAAAGCAGTGGGCCCAGTAAATCAGCCCCCAGGTATTTTGGGGGATACTGTGGATTGAATGCAGGAGCTTGTGCTTGTGAGGGAGACACCAGAACCACTGAGCTAAATTCCCAGTCCGTAAGCACCTAGTTTTATTTCCTGTAGTATACACCCATGATGTTTTAAACAACTTTATATGTCCATACATAGGCTTAAATGTGTAGAGACTACACAGGAGAATATACAGAAAACAGATTCTCTGTAAAAATTGTTTTGAATGCACAAGATCTTACTCTTTACTATATACCTTTTTGTTCTTTCCTGAAGTTCTTTATCATATTAAAAACAGAGAGGCCCCAATTTGCTTATTCCCAGAGCTTTTATGGCTCATTATAAAACTCCCTCGATCTCTAAGAACTTCAGGTTCCCTCTGAGAACTGGATCTCATCACCAACCTCCCACTACAGATAGTTCTGACTGGCACAAGAACCGGTCATCAGTGTGACAGAAAAGTTTCATTTTGCTGCCGTAATCAGCCTAAATCTCCCTCTGTAGAAGTGACTGGGCATGAGGGTGGTTACACTGTAGTGTAATATGGTATCCGAGCGGGAAGGGATCTGATGGGGCACATTTTCAGAACAGCTTCGTTTTTAATATCAGCCTTTGTCAGAGCCCTTAATGACTTGGGTCTTTAATTATCTCACTGAGCAATTTATGTTGATTGAAGATGAGCCATTCTTGTGGGTTTATTGATTCTATGCTCAGAAGAAAAGACATTGTGCAGTATGTTTTGACAAAGTGCCATTTAACACAGCGCCTACTGCGTTGTCTCCAGAAATCACGAATCATGTACCTTTGCATCTTGTCTCTCTCTCTCTCTCTCAGTGACAGAGATCTGCAGTACATTAAAGATGCGGTTGAATTCTCATTATTACTTTACCATATGACAATGGAATGTTTCTAAGTTTATGAGCCCTTGGTTTTCCATGTGAAGTGCTTGACGGATGGTCATGGGTGGGTGGGTGGCCCCTGGATCCTAACGAGATGGCATTATCTCATGAAATGTAGTCACTGAGACCAACAATACATGTGGGTGTGTCCTGCTCAGGGCGCCCGCGCTGCGGTAGAAGTGTCTCGCTCTGGGAGCTCTCACTGCCACAGTGCGAGCCAGAGCCACTGACCGAGTAAGAGGCCGCTTCTTACAATGCTGGAGATTAATAAATTGAGAGATTACTGAGAATAATCGCCACTCAGAGCTGCAGTGTTGGAACTGGACTTAAGAGCCGTGAAGTTCTTGAGATGTCAGGGGTCCTGTGACTGTCACTGTCGCTGCAGGCCTATAGCCTTGTGCCTCACAAGTTACCCACTAATAAACAATCAGTCTCTTAACAACAGTGCTGCTTTTGTTTTGCAGTACAAGGGGGATTGAACCCATGGAACATTGTGCTGCATCCTCTGCCCTTTTAAATTTTAAATTTTGAGATAGTTTCTATGATCAACTGACTCTGAGAATGGCCGTAATGCAGTTGATTAGGACTTGTCTGTGCAAGTCTCTGATCTACGTGTTAAAATTAGCTGGAAACAAACAATTCCTGCTGAAGAAGTAAACGGGACAGTAGGGAATGCACGTGAATGAAATACCAATGTAATCCGGGCTCTGCTTCCAGCACATCTCATATTCTCATTTTGTTTTCTAAGATTCAGCGTTGTCAACTGTGACATGTGTCATTGTCCTGTCCACACTCACTTTTCTTGGAGCTTCTTCTGCATCTCAAGTGCCTCTTGGCTACCAAGTAGATGGGGGCCTGTGTGGCCCAAGTGGCAAAGTCACGTGGTGTGAATGTCTGATTCTTAGTGTCAGAGCATCTGCAATCACTACTTTCATCCGAAAACTAAAAGCTGAAAAATTGTTCACCAAAATAAAAGTATATATGAGCCACTCACTAATTACTAACCTCTGGTTCTCATCCAAAAGAAGAAGAATAGAAGACAAAGATGGGAATGATTACTGTTGGCCCAATGGGGATCTGAGGCCTTGACCTTGTCGTGTTCCCCTGCTGTCTGTGGAGCGGAAGCTCTGAGTGTTGCGGCTCCGCAAAGGAAGTGGGGCAGCGGCACCGTCCTGCACGGGCCCATGGCTGTGATTTCCAGATCCACCTCTCCCATTTGCCTTCAGATCTGTGGTGAGCTCTGTCCCTTCCTCTTGTGGAAAAGGCTATTTGTGGTTCAGGGAGGAAAGCATTGGGCAGCTTCTCCGCAGATTCTCTCTTCCCACTTTGTGTAGTTTGGACTCAGCGGGGAGGTGAGGAGAGGTTGTAATCACTGCATCACCCGGAGGCGACTCTCTTTGGAGGTTTCCCGGCAACCAGCTTCTCTTCTTCCCTCCTGCCTACCTCCTCCCAATTCAAAGTTTACTCTCTTTTAATTGGTTAAGTACACTCATTCGCCAGAGCAAGAATACCTTTAAATAGCCTCTTTATCCTGTTGGCAGTTTGACATCTTAAATCATGAGGAATTTGTGTTAATCTTTTACCTTTTGCCCAAAATCTAAAGAACTGTTTGAGTAGAGAACTAAGCTAAAAAGCACATGTAAAGGTTTCTTATTTCCACAAAAGAGTACATTGTAAGAACTCATTTAAAATGAAGCTATAATATAAAATTTAGAATACCTTTGTATTCAGTTTATTAAGTGACGAGCAACATGAGGTTTGGGTTTGGTGGTTCCGTTCTGTGGTGTGTTGTATCTTGGGTTCCACTCTTTGATCCCAGAGAGACCGACAGGAGAACGAATGTGCTGCTGTCCAGACCTGGTGCTGACGAGAGTGCCATTGTTCGTGACCCGGTCCAGGTAGCAGCAGCCTTGTTATCAGAGTCCTGGGCTCTGGGGACAGCAGGGTGTTGGGATCTTCGTGGGGATCTGTTAGTGTCCCGCAAGCTCGCAGACCACGTAGTTCACCTGATTGCGGCCTTGGCAGAGAACTGACAGAAACAAAGAATAGTTGGTGAGTATCTCCTGTCCAACCAGTTACTGGCATTGGCTCATTTGGTATCTTAGTGTCTTTTACTGAAATCAACTCAAGTCACATATTCTACTGACTACAAGCCAACATCATTATTTCCTGCATCGAACAGTAACCTCCACGGGGCCAGCTGAACTCCCTATCCTTGAAACAGTAAGAGGAATCCAGAAATTCCCTTTTTTCTCCCCGTATTATTGAAGATTGACTTTGAAGAGATGTTTATGATGTGAGAGGCGTGGTAGGTGACTCCAAGATTTAGATCCAAAATGTCCTTCCAGTCTCACGTGTTTGCAGGTGAGGCCTTCAGGAGACTGGTCCCGGGGCGGGGCACTGGCATGAGGGATGAGTTTGTTGTTGGATGGCTTGCTGGGAGCTGGGGCTCGGGTGGAGGAGACGCTGGGGCGAGTCTTTGAGTGGGTCTCTCCTGCTCGGGCTCCTCCCACCTCCTCTGCTTTCTCTTGACATGTGTCTCTGCCTCCTCAGGGCCAGTGGATATTGATGGAGCCCTCTGAAACCAGAAACCAAGTAAACTTCTCTTCCTTTAAGTTGCAGATACTTTGTCCCAGCGGTGGAAAGGCTGACTAATAAAATGCGCTTTTATAAACTGAGCCAATGCATATAGTAGAAGTGTATGGGAAGACAGTCTTTAGTGATGTCAGGATTGGCCCTGTAGGTAGTGACGCAAAGGCGTGGCCTGCGAGGCGAGAGATGTATCCTAGGACTCCATTGCTACATATTTTAACAGCTCATATATGTAGTGTGTCTTTTGCCAGTAAAATACAGAGGAAGAGGAGGAGGAAGGGGAGGAGGAAGAGGAGGAGAATGCTTGCATAACCAAGCTTACATTTCCGTGCCATGGTTGCCAAATGGAGCTGACCACTTCACAGCTGTGGGCTCCACCTCTGGCCCCGTCGAGCTCACTTTGGGTCTCACAGCTGACACAGTGTAGTAGGGTCACCTTTGATTCCAGACAGCAGTGGTTGCAACCTGACAGCTTCTGTTTGGTTCGTGGCTTTATTTTGACTAAATGTTTGGAAGACTTTTCCTGTGTCATAAATGGCTCTGTGAACACATCACCTGTCTCAGTTCGCATGCTGGACGTTGTATTTTGTCTTCAGAGTGGATTTAGCTCAGCCACACAACTGATTATCTGGTACTAGAGCATCACCGCTTTCTCCTAAGGAGGAGGACGGTGTCATTTGTCTTGGTACCAGCTGAATTATGTGATACTGATGCAGGACAGATAAAGGAGAGTGTTTACAGACGAACCCTATCCTTTTACACATGTGTATGAGAACACACACGCACAGATTTGACATAGAAAAATGAAAATATTTCAGGCCAGTGGGAAAGGCAAATTGTTAAAAAGTGCAGGTAATTTGGGGTAGAGGGATATCTCTATGTCACTTTTTTTGGTCTGGATATACCTAAAATGTTACTATAAAGTAGTAAGATGAAATGCTGAAAGATCATAATACTCTTTTGTCCTTTGGGGTTGAAAGAAACCCTTGAGCACAGTATAAATTCAGAAATAATAATATCAGTAACTTTGACCTTATGAAAATAAAAGATAAAAACTTTTTTGAGACCAGAATATCTAAAAAATAAAGGGGAACAGAGAAAATATTGGCAAAACATTTATCTGGGCAAGTGCTTTTATATTAAAGTGTTCTTACAAATAAAAATATTGTAAAGTAGAAAAATGAGCTAGGATGTTAACGAGTTCCTAGGAAGGTAATTTCTTTAACAAATGGATTGAACATTTTTAGAGGCTGAATCGAGGCCTCTTCTGCTGTTGAAGGTGCCGCCTGCCTGGGAAGACGGAACGAGCCAACTGAGGCTCTTGTCCTAGGGAGCTGGGCGGTGGGTTTGATGTGTCAGCTTGCCAGATCTGGTGCCCATTGTGGGCTCTTCCTTAATGGGTGGGCACCACGCTAGCCCGGCCTGCCAGCCCCTGGCACGGGAGGCCTTTGTCTGTGAGGTCCATTTCTGATCAGGTTTCCCTGACTAACCAAGCAAGGGGTTAAGCACTCCTCCCCTTCCACTGGCAGAAGTGCTCGGTCTGTGCTGGCTGGGTTGCTGAGTGTTTGCACGGCTGAGGCCCCTTAGTGCCTCTCTGCAGCTTCCAGAGCAGCATCCCTGTGCTCGCGGTGTCTGCGCTGTGACAAGTGACCCGCCTTGACCCAGCCTAGTCTTGTCAGCACCCTTCTTAGGGCTCAGCATAGTTCTTCTCCAGTCAGTAACTCAGCCTCCATTTGATCAGGTAGTCTCTCTGACTTACCTGATGGGACCCCACGATACTTACAACAGTGCGATTCTGCCCTGCCACCTCTAGTTCCTGAGAACTGATCTCCAGGTCAATGGGCTGTGTACTTTGCCACAACAGGTTACTGCACAGTTAGTGGCCTAAAAGAAGACAGATTCATTGTGTTGTATTGTTGTCCTAGGGGAATGTTGAATGTGGAGTGTGCAGAGCAGATGTTGAGGTGTGTCGTAGTCACTCTTCCATCACCGAGACACAGTACCCAACACCCACAGATCACAGGGGGGAACTTTATGTTCAGCTCCCAGTTTACAGAGGTTTCAGTGCATAGTTGCTAGCTTAGCAGAGGGACATCAGAGGAGAGACAGCTTATGACACAGTAAGAAGAAACAGAGAGGTCAAAGGAAGACAGACCCTCCCAAGCCACCCCTGGGACCACCGCCTCTGACCAGGCCCCTCCTGGCCACATTGAGTCACACTTAGCTCATCACTCATCCACTGGTGAGCATCGTGTCTGCATGACGCAGTCAGCTCCCAGGAGCCCGTGTGCTCACCAGGCTTCGGAGTTTATCTGCATAGAGACTAGCTCAGTGCTGTCGGGGTTGTCTCCTGTTCAGTGTTTCCAGAGGTCCGCCGGTGTCCCGCGTGTACGGCTTCTTTATCTTCTAAGGAAAACACCTGCGGACCCCCCTGCCCTTCTCCCCCACCTACTGTGCTCCTGTCTTCACATCTCCTCCGCCTTGTAATGACCTATGCGATCACACAGGCCCGCTGGACAACAAGGTGTCTTCATGCACAAGCTCCTTGACTTGAGCCCACTCTGCAGGGTCCTTTTGCCACGTAACTTACCTACGCACTCGCTCGTTTCCGTGTAGCTCTTTGGGGACACGCTGTGCTGCTTCCGGCAGCTTCTGTCCTCAGCGCCTGCCCTTCATGGGGCTCTAGCCCACTCAGGCCTGCCCTCTCCCCATCCCCACTGACCCTGTCCCCCTGAAATATGGAGGTAAAGCAGGCACAGTGGCACATGCCTGTCATCAGTTAATCAGGAGGCTGAGGCAGGAGGATCATGAGTTTGAGGCCAGCTTAGGCAACTCATAGGCTCCTGTCACAAAATAACAGATAGAAGAGCCGGGGCTGTAGCTCTTAGCTTCGTTGTGACCGTGGTTAGATCAGTGGCTCCAAAATGCCGCAGTTCCGCGGTATAACCCATGGAACCTTGTAGTTGATCCGAAACCACGGGACCTCTTTATCTTTCTGGAAATGACTCATGGGAAGCTTGAGTGTGCTGCAGACTATTCGATAATCCTTCTGGGATGGAAAAGCTTGGAAATCGCTGCTTTAAAATTGTTCTAGGTGTGTGGGTGCTTTCAGACTCACCTATCCATTTGAGTCTGAGGTTCACAGTCGTGTTCCAAAGTAATTGTCTTAATGGATGAAAATGTCACTTAGTAGAAGCTGTCAGTTACGAACTAAATTCCACTTGTAATTTTTGATATTCTTCTTCATTATATTTGGAAACATAAGAATTTTCTACTCAGTAGGACAAGTGGTTCTAGGAATAAATTTCTAATTCTTTTTCTCCAAGGAAAATGAAACCTTTGAAGAAAATAGCGTATGAAGATGTGTCTGTTTTATACAGAGATGGGACTTCAGGGTTAGAACTTCGGCATCTTGTTTACTATTCGCAGATGAGACTCTGCCTGGATATCTCAGGGGGACCCCAGAGCTCACAGTTTGTCAGCTGTCACACTTGTCTCACTTTCTACCGAACTAAGAAAAAGATACTAATTGCGATATAATTTATGTTAAAAACCAGCCTGGATTAGATGTGATATGGATGTGTACAGGTTCCTGGAAATGAATGTTATTATCTTGTATTACAAACATGTATTAATTTAAAAAACCCACTCACCTTGAGGACAGTGTAAGACACAGGCCAAAGAAGAAGGTATTTGTAATACATATCTTTACCTGGAATTATGAAGACATTTGTTATCAAACGTGAGTCAAATGCAGACTGAGTCTACTTTACTCAAAGTGGTTGGGATCAGAAGTATTTCAGATCGTAAAATTTTTCCGAGTTGGAGCATGTGAATATATATACTGCTGCACTTTGGGGACAGAACCCAAGTCTAAACATGAAATTCAGTCATCTTTCATTAACACCTAATACCCAGAGCCTGCAGATAATCTGTGCAGTTTTTAATGCGTCCGTGTTTTACCAGCCACTCATCTCAGGAGGTCAGATATGGGGCGTTTGACTTGTGGTGTCTAGTCAGTGCTCGGAAAAGCTCAGAAAGCTTTGGGTTTGGGGGTGTTTGGCTTTCAGAGTTTCAGATTAGAGATGCTGAACCTGTAGTCATGAAACCTCTTGGAAGGGCTGTACCGTTCATTCATTCAAGAACCTAACCTCATGCTTAGTATAGAATTGGGATTCCTGGGGGACTGGAGAACATTTCTCTGCTTTTAACCACCCAGCTTCTCAGCCTGCTGGCCCATGTTAGCAGTCAGAAAAATCAACAGCCACTCCCAGGCCATGCAGACTTCCAACCCAGGAAGCCAGCATGGCCTTCCGCAGGGCTGTCAGGCCCAGGGGCGGAGCCAGGCACAGGTGCCTTCCTGTGTCTCTGCCAGTTGTCGTGCTCTTCTTCTGGTCTGGGTCTGGCCTGGTGTGGCCCAGGGAGAGAGGAAGAGGCTGCGGGCTGTGCGTGTCGCGTGGCCTTGTGGGTGCCGCCTCCTGCGGGAAGTGGCTCTGGTCCTTTCCTGCAGTGAGTTACTAAAACCCACAAAGACCATTCAGTTAACTTGGCAAGAGTTACTTCTTTGACAGGAAAGCTTGCGTGGCCTTGGCATGGGTGCTGTTTACTGAAATAGTGATTCTATTTGGGCCAAGTTTTCTAAAAATAGGGATTTTATGAATACTACTCTGTTGTCAGCCTTGCTAGTGTTTTTAGGTCCGCTTGAACTGCAGAGACGTGATGCCTGTGTAAGGACTCGGCCTCATATTTGAGGCATAATACTGTTGTGAAGTAAATCGCCTTGTCCACCGGAGTTCTTAGGTATGGAAAGTCACTATGGTGTCTACTCACGAAAGCTGTTTTCAAACAAAACGCCCACACAAGAAACCTGCACAAAGGTGTGAATGGTTTGGTGACACTGACCTGTTGCTGATGGGGGGCTGGGAGCCCCCCCAACAGACACAGACTCATTGCAGTAAAAGAGAGGCTGGGGGCCAAGGACTGTGCCTGCTTGCTGAAGCTTGTCCATCCGCCTTCACTTTGAGTTCAGTTTCGTTTAGGGTGCGTGATCACCATTGCTCTCCACTTCAAGATGATTCTTCAGCATCCACTTTCCCAAGACCTCACCGTTTCCGCTGTCCACCCCGGGAACCTGCTGTGAACGAAGGCAGGGATAGCTTTCTCCAGTCATGCCCACCTCCCCTTAGAAAGGAAATCTATTCCACATAGGCTGGATGAATCTCACATCTGAGGGACTCAGAGAAGCGTGTTCCCCCCTACAACCTGGCTGAGGGTCTGGGTCTTTTCCAGCTGTCCATCCAGCGAGATCAGCCGGGCAGGGTCGTCTGTATCCTGTGCACAGGTATAGACATGGGGCTGGTAGAAAAAAGAGTAGCCGTGTGGGATGGCGGGTGCTTGAAGGCCCTGGAGGAGCACAGTTACTCTCCAATGCTTTGGCCAGAACTCATTTATGCTGCCCCATCCAGCCCGCGGAGAAGCAGGCAGGGACTGGCTGTGGGAGCCCTGCTGGGCAGCCGAGAGGCAGAGGCAGCATCCTCTCTGTGAGAGGGTGGCCTGCAGCCTTCTCAGGCCACTGTCCACCCCTGCATGCAGCAGGATGTGCTGCAGACGTCGTGAGAATGCAGGTAGTGTTGAGGAAGTGGGGTCTCCTATGGCTTGGGTCCGATGTCCCCCAGAACTGTGTGTGGTGTAGCGCTTCCTCAACAGTGGCTGGATCTGGAGTGTGTGATTGATTCATGGTGGATGTGAGAGGCTCAAGGGCACTCAGATTAAGGTGTGAGTGCTGCCCGCCCGCCCTAAGCAGTCCGGATAAGATAAAAGGGGCAGAAAGGGTGGTAAGTTCCTTGTTGCTTCTGCTGCCTGCACCACTGTGAACTCTGCCGTGTGCCACCCTGCCTTGGAGCCAGCCGACTCTGGACTGAAACCCCTACAAACTGCGAGCTAAATGAACTCTTTCCCCTGTAACTGTGGGTGTCAGGAGCGAAGAGTAACTGACAAGGGTTGTAGACAGCGTTTCTGTCTGATGCTCCTCCAGTTTGGGCTCAGCTCCTGTCCAGTGTGCCACACCCTGAGGGCACAGCAGCCTTCGAGGATCGGGCACTGAGGACGGGCATGGGTGGCGTGACTTGCTTTTCTTTTTCTGTAGGATGTTATGTGAGGTATCTTAATACGTCATTGAACTCACTACACATATGGACACAGTTGTGCTATACTCACCTTTTTTAGCCTTTTAAATGCAGTTTTAAGAAAAATTGTTATCAGAATAAAGTTAAAAAAAAAAAGTGACATCATCTATGTAAAACTTGCTGCTGTTCCCAGCCTTTGGTGCGTGCAGGGCTAATTCCAGTCGGCGTCCCCCACCGTGGCTGGGGTGTGGACACAGGTTCCTCGGAATCACTGCCGTTACCCGCTGTGGTGGAGGAGACCCCAGGGAAATGGCAAGAAACAATGAAGGCGTGGATGCATAGCACCTCCGCCTGCCGGGCCAGTGCTCGCAAATGACGGTGCATTTCCAAGAATCTGAATTTCCTGCGTTTAAAGTGATAGGGTGGAAAAACAAGAGGCGTGCCCCCCCCCAAAAAAATGGTTCGTTGAGTACTGAGAGTTGGGTGAAGAGTATGTTCTGGATGGCTGGTGGCTGGTAACATGGCAGCGGTGGGACGGTGGGTCCTACAAGCTGTGAACATGGAGGGGGAGCACGTGGGGCTCTCAGGTGACAGGCGTGTCCACATCGCTCCCCTCGTGTGTGAGGAAAATCACCTCGCGTGTTTCCTCTGGTCGGTCTGTTTCCTGCTGTGTAATGCAAGTTAAAAATAACTTATTTTTCTTGTTCTAATTGGTTATTGTTTTGCAGTAGAGGTGTTGGTGGAAGCAGTGGTTCTGGGAATGTGACATGAAACTTAGTAAAAGCTGTTAGTCAGGGTCAAAGTGCAGAGAAGTGGACAAGCTACTGTCTCGTGGGGTCCGATATTTATTTCTGTGCTCCACAGGGTCAGGGGTAACTTAAGTCAACTCCCCTCTGTGGTGCCTAACTGCCGGTTTTGGACTGTAGCTCCGTTTTGTACACCTAGAACTTGACCCACTGTTGAACGCTGAACTCAGCTCAGGGGCCTGTGACCAATTTTAAAATGATAAGAACCAGGGGTGGCGGTGCACACCTGTAGCCCCAGCACTCTCTGAGGCTGAGGCAGGAGGACTGAAAGTTTGAGCCCAGTGTGGACGACTTAGGGACTCAGCAAGACTGTGTCTCAAAATAGAAAAGTAATTAAAAGGGGCTAAGGACATCGCCCAGTGCGGGCAGCCTGGGATTAGGCCCCGTACAGAGAAAAAGACCATGAAAACAAAACAGAAAATAATAATGTGCCATTTATGTGAAGGTAATAAAATATGGTTTTGCATGACATTGGTTGCATGTACATGTGTGTGTGTGTCCCCATCCATCTGTCCATGTGTCCATCTGTCAGTCCTGTCTCCTGGTTTAGGAAGACAGGGCTGCTCCTTGCTTGGTGGTCTGACTGACCTTTGCCAGTACAGTAGTCACTGACACTACTTGTGCTCAAGGTAAGGAAGTCAGGCACAAGGTACGTTACCAGCAACAACGATGTGGGCGAGCTTAGTTCTTTCGCCATTTTAAAAGGCACAATGTCTTTCCAGCCTGTCCAAATAGGCCGTGTGCTCTGTGCTACAGGAGGAGTAGATTACCTCTCACTTCTCCTTAACGTCTGGGGACAGACACTGCTGTTAACTGCATATCCAGATGAACCAAGGGTCTTCTCAGCAGAAGCTGCGGCTTCACAAGTTCAGAGGTAGCCATACATCTTCGTGAGGTACATTATAATCTGGTAGCAGCCTTGATTTAGCACTTAGTTTAAAATCCTTGCATTTGTATCAGTTTAGGAAATTCCACAGGGTTGTTCTGAAATTGAGAGGAGGGAAGCAGGGCAAAATCGCTTGCCCCTCTGAGGTCTGAAAGTCCAGGGAGGCGCGAGTGTGTCCTGGGTACCTGCTTCCCTTCCTCCGCCTGACACCTGATCCTGTCATAGAGCCACGTGCAAGATAGTGTCAGGGCAACTCATTCGTCTTTATTCAACCCTGTTATATATTTTTGCTACTTTTTTCCATAATCTTTGGATAACCAGGACACAAGAATTTATTTTTCCTTTCCCTGTAATTTAAAATAATTTGTGTGAGTCCATCCTCTTTAGTGGTGCCCTTTTCTCAGAATCATTTTGCAGATACTAACTCCCAAGACAGAACGCACCTCCCTGCCTCCTGGGTGCCTGGGCTATTTACTTCCCATCTGAGGCATCTCCACAGGTAGGGCTTTTCAGGAAGGAGGGCCCCCAGTCTAGGACGCCGTGGGGTGTTCAGTATGGGTGGCCCATCTGAAGTAGCTGAGCGCATTTTGGTTTGTTGCATGGGGCTGGAGCTCAGGGCCTGTGCGTGCTGGGCACGTGCTCTGTGCGAGCTGCACCCCAGCCCTGGAACCCCTCCAGGTGACTCGAGATGGGCCTTATCCCTCTCAGGTCAGAGAGTAGAAGGCTGAGCTGGAATCCGCACTGTGCCCGTTGGAGGTCACTTTTCTCCTGCCCCTGCCCGTGGCCGCAGGAGTTTCTGACGCAGATTAGCCCTCCGTATATTCTGGGTTAGGAGCAGTGTTTTACTGCACACAGGCATTTACCTTCTGCTTCCAGGTACAAGTGTTTCACAGCTCTGTTGTACAATTGAAGTGACTTGGTTTGAGGATCTGTCCGGTGCTGCTGGGGCTGTGGCATGGCCATCTGTGTGGGGTACATTTCCTAGCCCATGGCTGTGGGTTCTGTGAGCTGCTTACCTCACCCCGCAGTCGGGCGGTGAGGAACAAGTCCTATCACATAAGCACTGCAGCATAGTGCTCAAAATTCTGACCTGGGACGGCTTTTCCCATGACCCGACCTGTCCACTCCAGCAGCTTCACAAAGTGGAGCTCCAAGCCATCGAGCCCTCCTGGGTCATCTCCGGCGCCTCCTTATGGCCATTGTGCAATCATGGGCTGATAGGTTTTGAAGTCTGCTTGCAGTTTTGTAGCAGTTGTCTGAAGGCCTTGGCCGTGTGAAGATGCCTGAACTCGGGGAGTAAAATCGGCCCCTTTCTGCCAGTGTGGCCCCGTGAGCTGCTCCTCAGGCTCTGAGCTTGTGTCCACCTGCTTGCCAGAGGTCAGCACCTGCCTGACCTCACTAAGGAAACCTGGGAGTAACGATGCTCCACAGCGTCTGTGGGCGGAGTTGAAGCCGTCAGACACTGTCCAAGGCTCCGCTGAGCCCTGGTGAGTTGGATGCGGCAGGAAGAGCGAGCTTTTCCTGTGTGCTGGGCCGGGGATGAGCCGAGCACACTGCCGCCCTGCGGGTGGGAGGTGAACCAGGGTCCGCATGCATGTTCCAGCCGATGAAGCAGAGGGGCCCAAGAGAGCAAAGAGACCTGCAGAGACAGAGATGGCAGGCTGCCCTAGCTTGGCGGGCGGCGAGGAGCGTGGGAAGGCGGAGGGGAGGCTGGGACCGCGGGGAGGAGGTGGCAGCACGGTTGTCTCCGTGGGTGAGACCTTCCCGTGAGTCACCCTCTCGGGGCGGACGGGAACATGAGTGAGGAGGCGCTGGGAAAGCCCACGTGAAGCTAGTGCTTCTGAGATCTTAGAGATGGAAAGTAGAAAAAACAGGAGGTGTGGATGGCCGGTGAGGAAGGGAGACACTGCAGCGGAGAGAGTTCTTGGCTGAGGAAGTGTAGAGCGCGCTAAGGTGGCAGTGGAAGGATTTTTCCTTTTTCTTGATAAAGAGACAGGGAGCCTGTAGCTCCGGGAGGGACCAGCTGTCTTCACCCCCTGTACATAGCTGCAGAAAAGACTTTGGGGAAAGGAAATAAAGATTGGAAACAGTAGAAAGGCTTGAAGACTTTGTTAAATCATAGGGAAATAAAAGCATCTAGCACGGAGAGTCACAGCTCCCCGCTAAGTGTGCTGACTGAGAAATGTCTAGATGCACTTTCCCAGCAGGAAAGGCCACTCCTTGAGGGCCTGAGGGCCAGAGCCAGCCTGCGTGGGTTCATTTGTCACCAGCGTCCTCCTGAGGAAAGGTGGGTGGTGCTGTGCGCTCCCTGTAGCAGCCTCCACGAAAATACCCATCTAATGCTTTGGGATGACATTAGAATTTATGCTTGAGTCAGTTTCAAAATATTTCTGCAGCACATTGTCACTTTATGTAAGTTAATTTTGTTTGGTAGCCTGTTGGACTAGAGGCATACTTAACGGGAAAGATCTTTTTGCTAGGAAGTTAGGAAGAGAGGAATTGAAGAAAGTGCCTGAGAATTTTTGCATTTTTTCTTGTAGATTCTGGTTACCATGCTCACCAGCTGTTGGTGTTGGTAGAGGGGGTGTGTGTGCATGTGCGCATGCGCTTGTGAGTGCGTGCGTGCCCTTGTGAGTGCGCATGTGAGTGTGCGTGTGTGCGTGTGAGTGTGTGTGTATGTCTCTTTTGCATTCGTCTTTGTGTTTAAGCATGCCATGCTCACGTGCAGACCTCTTAGGACTTCCGAAAGCTGAAAGCAGAGACCACTGGACTGTGGAGAGCTGGTGAGGGAGGTGCCACAGCAATCGGGCTGGTAGACGCCCTGCTTTTTTGTGAGTCTGCCCGTTAATAAATCATTTTAGATACACACATGATTTTGCATTACTTGATTGGGAAAACAGTGTTACATAGTGGTGCTTACTTGGTGGCTGGAATCACCCTCATTTCCTGGATCTGTCTCCAGCCCCGGTGGGTGGCTGACCCGCTGCCATGGGCCCTCAGTGCAACCAGGGCAGGGGCACAGCCCTCCACACAGTCCTGGTGGAGTGGCAGACACTGTCCCCCTTGGTCTCCTAACACCTGGAACCCACGAGGTCTTGCACCCAGAAGAGAAGGCATGTCCTGCAGACCGGATACACAGGAGCATCTGCACTTAGTCCTTTTCTAGTCCCGAGTTCCATACCCTTTGTGTCCCCCTGTCAATGCCGCAGCCTCTACCCTCCCTGGCTGTCTACTCTCCTCCCTGTGAAGCAGACCGGAAAGTACCACTCAGTTTATAATTACGGAAAGTCAGTCCCAGAAGAAATGTAAATTACTCAAGGCCAACAGCTATTTAGTTGTTCAGTGAAGAAGACAGATTTCCCTTTCCCTGATCTCTGGGTTCTTAACCAGTGGTTAAGAAAAAGCTCGCTCTTCTTGTTGCATCGTCTCACTGGTGCTTCTCAGAGCCTTGGGCAGTGGGCAGTGAGACCAGGCCCAGGTCTGTGGAACTTGTGGCCTCTCACTTGTCCTGTCCAAGACAAAGCATAGTGCCTCCTCCAACTTCAGAATCACTTTGTTAAAATCCAGCACGCTTCTAAGAGTCCTTCCGACCACCACGCACAGAGCACTTGCTCCTTCCCCTGTTGGTTGGCTTGTCAGTTCCCTGTCTCATTCCTTCCTTTGCTAACTGTGTATCATCACCTCTGCCAACCACATAGAAAGTGCTGAAGGTAGAATATGTGTGTGGGGCAGAGTCATTGCCTTCCTTGGAATCACAGGGAAAATCTGAAACAGATGAATGCAGTAGAGTTGACTCCTGGAGTTAGAAATCCGTATCTCCTAAAAGGTAAATCTTTGAAGGCTAACTCGTTATCAGAGCTGGTGAGTCATTGAAGCCTGAGTCAGACTCTGTGCAGGTTGTGTTGCCAATCACTGCGATCTGTTTAAGACGTGGGCTAATTTGGGATCCTACACAGTCGTTTAGTTTGGCCCCCTGAAGGTGGGTAGGGTATAGGTAAAAATCCAACCCTGATCTCTGGATTTCAGGTGAGGTGTTGTGCCCACCTGCCTTTCTGCAGGGGACTACAGGTGTGGCTGGTCCCTGGGCTTTGGAGCTTTTCTGAGCACAGGCTCAGTGATGTGGACTAAGATGAGTGCTGGCCAGTGGATGGGCCGGAAGTGCATCGTTTTCACTCACTGAGTAAATAAAGGGGCCCCTCTAGCGCGCATTTGCTGTAATTCGGGAAGATGCATTTAGAAAGGTAGTTGCAGAAATACTTACTCCTACTCCTGGGGTGATAGCACAGAAATATTTGTCTGTTCGTAGCTTTTGGGGGGAGGGATGGAGGTGCTGGGGATCGAACCGGGGGCTTCAGGTGCTAACTCGCCTTCTACCACGGAGCTCAGCCCCTGTTGGGGGTGGGTCTTTACAGCAGGTGATTTGGCTCCTGAATTGCAGTCTTCACTTGGGTCCCTGGAGAACGTGGGGTGGGAAGGGAGTGAGGGAGGAGCCGGGGGAGCCCTGGTGCTCCGTCCTGCTTCTGCCAGAGTCGCTTGTTTGCATTTTCTGAAACTGTCATTCTGCTGTCTTGTCACTGGTTCCAGCCCATCAGAGGAAAGGGTGGGATACCAGGGATGCTCACTGGTGACAGTGTCGAAGTCCCCCCGCTGGGCAAAGCTGCCGCCTGTCAGCTGCTCCAAGACTAGAGAGCGTAGAGCGAGGTGGGCAAGGGTCTCCTTGAACAGAAGAAGACTTCTTAGAAGTCAGGAAGCTCCACCTTCCTGTTGGTCTTATGTTGTATAATCCTTTCCTGGACGGCATGGACCCTGTGTGGAGAAAACTGCTGAAAATGAGCATTCATCCAACTATGAAAAATAAAGAACCTTTGAATTCCAGTGTCACAGTTCTCCCATTGAAGAAAACAGATGAGAGGATTACTTGGTATACAGAAGCGCTATGGGGGCCAGCTGTCCTTTGTGTGTATCTTCTGTTTGCTGTAAGGTTAGCTTGGGTGTCAGAGGCTGGGAGCTGTTTGCCAAATCCACTTCCTTTTCCTTCTGGGCTCACAGCTTGGCTGTGTTTTCTAGTTAACTCTGCAGCCAGCTTGAGGCCTGGGACTGCACTGGAGCCGTGGGCTGTGCACAGCAATGGTGTGTGCCGCACCAGGGCCTGCTCACAGTGACCTCCCGCCCTAGTCCCTGTCCTTCTGGACTGATAAGGAGCGTCAGCTTTCCTGCTGAGGTGGGGGCGCCCAGGAGGAGGGCGGTGGGCTCCTGAGCCAGTCCTGAGCTTTCTGAGCAGGTGGAACCGGGTGATGGTGTCTGACTATGAGGCATTTGGGGGTGTATTTGTCCCAACAACTAGCAGCCGAGAGAAGTCTCCTCCTGGTTCCCTCAGAATCGGAGAACAAGACTGTAAGAGGCTCTTGTGGCAGGAATTCTCAACCGAAGGACTCAGACCTCCCAGCGTGCACCATGATTCACACTGATTTTCAGCGACTGCTAAGGCTGAACGTGGACACGTCGGGAGGCCTTCCTACCCACCCAGGACGCCCAGCACTGAGTGGTGCTGCCCGACATTTGCCCGGAAAAGAGTCAGACACCCACATGGACCAGAGATCGGGGCGGATCAGAGAGTGAGTCAGATGCCTGGGTTTGTGTCCTGGCTGCCACTTACCTGCGACTCTCAGCACCTCCCTTCTTATCCCTCAGCTTCTTCCTTTAACATGTGATAATCACAGTATTTACCTCACAATGGTGAGAATTCAACGATGCGTGTGTGTGCTTAGAACAGTCTGCATCAGACAATTTTTAAAAATACTGTCATTTGTAAGAAACTGATTCAAAGGCACTCGGATGCTCTGATTTTCTCTTTAAGAACTCAAGGTGTGTTTCCTGGGTCCAGATGGGATTTTATGTATGCTTGTAAATTACAGTGTTACGCCATCTCCACCAGAATGTTTTAGACAGTCGTAGTTGCTCCCGGCACTTATTCCATATATGTTTATTGAGCGTCTGTTTTATGCCACAGCTCCAGTAGCTGTGTAAAATACAAAGAGACAACATCGGGCACCCATAGATCAGTGGGGAGACAGGAAGGCGGACAGATGTGTTGACACAACGTAAGCCTTAACAAGCCTTGACTTGTATCCGAGTTATTAGCTTTCTGGACGCTGCCCAGAGACCAGGGATACATACTTCTTCAGGTTGTGCAGTGGGGCTGGCATCCTCTTGGACTGCCCCATCGGTGCTGCCCGTAGTGCCATCTACACCTACCCAGTGAGGAGCCACTCTTGAAGCGGGGACCTGGCAGAGGGAGGGTATGTCAGGAGCAACACTGCATCCTGCTGAGGGAATATAGCTAGGCTCCCCGCAGTGCCGGAGGTGTATGGAGATACAGCACGCACGAGACCGGGCGGAGCCATGTGCCTGGGGAACAGCGAGCTCTCCACTGCTGCCCCCATACCAGGAAAGACCGATTTCCATTACGTCTCATGTCAGATCAGATAGAATGGAGTTTCCACGAGTGCAGTTGTGGAATGGAGATCATCAGGGTGGACTGTGCCGCTGTGGACGTTGCCATCCCATGTTGTCGTGAGACCAGAATCCATCCCCTTGACTCAGAGCTGTCACCGTGAAAGCCTGGCCTTTCCTCTCCCTGCCTTCTTATATGAATTTCATAATAGTCCTCAGGATCTGTGAGTCCAGGAATGTTTGGCTTTGGGCTACAAAGCAAACCAGGAACTGATGGTTTTAAGTCATAGAAGGTGATGACGGCTTCTAAGTGCAGAACTTGCTTCTGAGGAATCAAAATCTAGCTTTTCACAGCTGGGCAGTCTCAGTGGGTTGGGATGAGGGCGCCACCTGCAGGGAGGAGGGGGAAGAGCACAAGGAGAAAACTCATGATATGGAACTTACAGCATTTATTTTTGTCGTTGTTTATTAGTACATGTTTGCAGCACATAATGATTTCATTCATTCGGCTGGTGCATGCGCATAACACAGCTTCCCCTCCCCTCCCCTCACCCCTGTCCTCTTCCCATTTGCAGATCTATATCCCTGTTCCCTATTATCTTTTATTTGCTGTTTAAATAATTTTTGTTTTAAGTTTCTCATATAAAATAACTATGTGATAAAAAGGTCAATGCCAAGTTTTGCAAAAAGAAGAAGAGGAGGAGGAGGGGGAGGAGGGGGAGGAGGAGGGCGGGTGGTGGTGGCGGTGGCTAGCTGGGCAGCGTGATCCCTAGATAAATATGCAAGAGAATAGCTCATTCTATTCCGTGCATTTGGAGCTTTCGGAATATTCTACATTGTGTTTTCTTCTGTCGGGAATCTCAGGTCACCACGGGACACTTGCTGCTCACCTGGGCTGCTAGGTGGGATTCCCCCGGAAGCTGTGCTCCCCAGAACCCCTCTGCTTCCCCAGGCTGGTGAAGGTCGTTAGTCATGACATCCCTTCGGCCAGCGTCCCCATGGAGCCCATCTTGGTCTCTCCCAGCAGATCTGAGTGTCTGCTCCCCGCACCCCTAATTCCTGCTGAAGCCACAGTGCTCCTCCAGGGTGAAGGCAGCATTGGCAGCCAGTGTTTCCACACCCTGTGCAAAGCAACTTGTCCAAAATACAGTTCTGCCGAGCTCTGAAAACGTCCTGGGAAGGTACCGTGTCTTCCCGGATGACCTGATCTCGGGTATTCTGCGCCGTAGCAGCGGATCGGGTGCCTCCTGAGTCCTTGTGTGGAAAGTGCGTTCGGTACACGTGTCCCGTGTTCCTCAGCCAGCTTTGTTGTTGGCAGCTTTTGAGAGCAGAGGGTTCACTTGCTGATTGGTTATTTGGCCAGAGCCTGTGTGTTGAGTGTCCGCCACTGTGCAGGACGAGGGACTGAGCAGATGGAGAAGGTGTTGTTGAGAATTCTGCAGAACTTTGGAGCCTCCCACAGACGGCCCTGCTCTCCCTCAGCCGAAGCTTCCCTGAGCCAATGATGCAGATGTTTCTCAGAGTGTCGTGCTGCAGGGGTCACGTAGCAGGTGCACAGGTGCTACGCGGCAGCCCTGACCTGGAGGACACGCACATGCACACACATACGCACACTCACACGCACATGTGCTCACACACACACACACACAGAGATGACGCAAAGTGACCTCAAGAAGGAGAGAGACATTTTAGCTTGAGCTGCCGAAGTAAAGCTCCACAGCAAGATCCTGGGCCTAGTGGCGAGTCTCTGCCTGTGAGGACGTCAGTGGGGCCCACTGGGGTGACTGTCTAACCCTGAGGCCTCTTGGGACCCCATCTCCTCACACCATCATCATGGGGTTTGGGTCTGTAATATATGAACTTGGGGATGAGGAATGTAAACATGACTCCATTACAGAGGGGGAAAGAGAGCTGCGGGGTTGGGCTCTGATCTCTCCCCACCCAGGTGCCAGCCCTTTGCAGCGGGAGGACTTATAGGGGAGGGAAGGACACTGAGTTTGGTGGCCACAGGCGTCACCGGCACTCTGATGTCTGGAGAGGCTCAGGGACTCTGGTCTGTGAAAGGAAGCGTAACTACGTGAGGCAGTGCTCTTCCCCATGTCAGTGGCCATTGGCCCTGCCCAGAGGCACTGGCTTCTTCCAGGTCACAGAGGGCTTTGGAGTGGATGCCTGGAGGCTCAGTGTGTCTCCCTGTGCTTCGCCTACTCCAGGCTGGACCACTTAGCAAGGCACTTTTCAAAATAAAAGTTCCAGGGTGAGAGGTGGCTCACTCCAGAGGCCTGTGTTCAATGCCCAGTACCCCAGAAAAGAAAAAGAAATCAGATGGCGTTAGGCTGGTAGAGGGTGTGTAGCTTTTGCAGTTCTGGCTTTGTCTGTGGAGTTTCCATGGACTCCTTTCACCAGAGGTGCCTCAAGGTTGGCATTAGCTTAACTTTGCTGCCCAGAGGTCCCCTGGGTTGCCCGCTGGCGCCAGCACAGCAGATACTGTGCGCCTGCAGCATGCTGGCTAGAATGGAAAGCAGAAAGGGAGTGCAGATCTGCCCGGTGTTTGCAGAGCCCAGGCAGGGAGGGAAGCGGGAGGCAGGACCCTCCCAGTGCTGGCCCAACCCCCACTGCCGGCCCATCCCCCCACTACAGGGGCTTGTGATCGATGAGACCCAGGAAAGGGCATCAGCCTCGTCACAGGCCCGAAGGCTTTTACTCAGCTGAGGCCTTGCAGCCGCACCTCCAGACCGCAGTTGCTTTGCCAGTGCACCGGGCCTGGATCTTTTGGTCAGAATAGAATCCCATTAATTAACAGAGACAGAATGCCAGTTTTATTAATGTGTAATGAAATGTGTGATTATCAAATGGGTTCCTGTTTGTTAAGTAGCACAGTGTTTGCCTTTAGGCAAAAACACTTGAAAAGACGAACTGTAATCAGAAAAGGTGGTCTGAGTGGACGGAAGCACAGGAGAGGGGCTTGGGGACGCGTGTCGGCCCTTGTTATCCAGCTGAGCTGGGTGGTGTGGGATTCCCGCCTCCTCTGCAGGCGCTTCCCCCAGAGCAGAGCTCGGGGTCACGGCCAGTGGCACTTGCCTTTCCTCCCAGTGTGGCTGAGCGTGGAGAAGCGTGTCCTTCCTCTTGTGCGGCCTCACTGACCAGCCCCATCCTGCACCGTCCCTGGCCCTAAGGGTGTCCTGTCTTTCTGGACAGCCTTCCTGGAGCAAGTGTCACCTGACAGAGCTAAATAAGAGATACGTGAGTGTGCTGCTATCCCAGCCAGTTGGGATGTTTGTATTCCTTTTAATAGGCATGTAAAATTGATATCAAATCTCTGTCCCCATGGTTTCTGATGATGCATTTTCTGTGTGTCCTTTAGTGATTGCTTTGTATTCCTTCATAGCTCCGTGGCTCACAGAGTCCAGAACTCGTGCAGTTCCTTCCTCTCCATTTGAGGGGCTCCATCTCAGTTACACGACTCCTGAGCACCCGGCACGTCCGTTACTTCCGCTGCATGTTATCAGGCTCTGCTCACTTTTAGAAGCGATCACAGGAAGAGGTCCCCACATTTAAACACAGCTGCAAAGACTAATGCATACAGTGATTCTCCTGGGTTTTTAAAAGTTGAATGTACAAGCATTAAGAATATTTACATGTTAAACAGATTACATGTTCAACTTGGGGTGACACTTGGATTCTTTAATTTTTTGCCTTGAGTCTGTTGCTACATTTTCAGAATACATTATGATCATAATCTCATTGAGAATTTGTCCTTGTATGTGATATATCTTGATCCTTATATTTTCGCATTCCCTTGCCCTCCCTTCAACCCCCACCCTTTTCTACACATAAAAGGTTTTTCTGTTTTTCCTTTTACTACCAATTTTTTTCTTTGATTTCTTTCTTTGAGAAGGCACTTTGTTTATTTAAGTAAGTTCAATAAATAGTTTGGGTGTCTGTTGTGTGCTGGGCATTGAGCAGTACCTCCCTCCTGCCGTCGTGGATGCTGAGCTACAGTCTTGTGAGGGATCCCTGCAGACTGCAGACTCCTGACCTCAGGCTGGCGCCTCGTGTGGAGGACGGACCAGTGTACTGTAGGCGCTGAGCAGCATCTCTGACTTCTCCGCACAAATGCCCATAGATACAGCAGGTCTCCACACACCGCCATGTCCCCTGACAGAGTGGCAGGATCACCCCAGTTGAGACCTGCGGCATAAGACCTCCCACTTTCTTTGCTGGAGAAGCCGGCAGTGGGCCTACCTGCGGTTCACCTGAGAGTTCTGCGTTGAGCCACTGTGTTTCTGAACTGTAGAGCTGTGCGTGGAGCTAGAAGGCTGTGGAAGAGAGAGCACTCTTGGCTCTCAACAGCAGTTGTGGGAGAGCTTCTCTCACTCCATGTTGCACACCTTACAGCACCTTGTACTTCCTTTGTTTGTACCTCTAGAACAGACCCATGGGAATGATTCAGCCAGACTAACAGTGGAGGCCATGCAAGCAGCACCTGGAAAATTGCCTGAATGATTTGTAAACTGAATTTCTAGAAACAGGGGGTATCCTGGTCCAGTGATCATATAAGGTGGTGCATCCTGCAGTTCATGGCTAGATTAGGCTGCCATCAACAGGGAGCCCAGCTGTTGGGACCTTCCCCGGAGTGAAGAATAAAGAAAAGAAAAGTAGTTCGGGTCCTTGACCTTCCTATACATCACGTGCACGTCTGGACTGAGCAATCTGGGAGCTCATTTGCTGGGAATCCTCAATAGCATTTTCTCGTTTTAAATGTATTGGTTGACATTAAAATCAGAATGCCACAGATTTAGAAATACTTCAGAGACAATGGACATTGTCAGATGTAACATAGTCTCATAATATTTTACTGAGTTTAAACTATAGATTAGGAAGCAATGTCTTTGTATTGGTTTTGCAGTAATTTGGAAAATCACTTTTGATGTTTAATATTTAGGCCAACTTCCTGGTGCATTTTTACAGCCTGGTTCCACGTTAACCATGAGCTATAAAAGAAATAATGAGGCGCCCTTAACTGCTTATTCTTCGTAGTTCTTCATAGGCTCCCTATTGATGGCAGTCTAATCTAGCCATGAACTGCAGGATGCACCACCTTATGTGATCACTGGACCAGGATACCCACTGTTTCTTGTTCTTTGTAGTTGCCAGTGAAATCAGTATAATTAGGATTTCATGAAAGGAGCTGGGTTTTTCTCATGAAGAAAAGTAAGAATCGTCCTCCCCAGTGATGCTGGAGGTGGCGGGCGAGTGGCCTCCTGGGACACTGAAGACACAGTGTTGAGGTTTACAGCAAGCAGTCGAGCTGCCTCTACCGGGAGGGTTGAAGTGAAGAGACTTTTCTTCCTTCCTGATAGGAGTAATGCATGGCCATTTTTTTTTCCAATCAGGAAAAAGAAAATATGTTTGCAGAGAGAAAAAAGTCAACATTTGAAGAAATAACCAGTGCACTGAAACCATTAACAATTGTAGGGTAACATTGTAGAGTTGAAAGAAAGGAGTAGAGAGTGACCGAGTTACTTTCATGAACAATGCGCAGCACTGAAGATTTCTAAGTCAGATCCTACCTTCCCACCCAACTCTACCATCATCACCTCTGCAAAGTACAAACACGGTACGAAGCTCACCAAACCTGTGTATCATTTCAGCAAGACATTCCTTCCTCTTTGTTCGCTTTTGATTCCTAGTTATCTAATTCTTGAATTATCTCCTAGTATATGCGAAGTGTGGTCTCAAAGTCGAGTTCGAAGTACAGCTTTTATAATTCATAAGCCTTGGTTTATTTGGGGGGACAGTAGAGAAAATAATACTAGAATCACTCACAAGTGTATTCACCCTTGATTGTGATTCGGTTGTGTCTAAATGCACTTTGGCTTCCTGGACTATCAGATGCTTCCTCGGCTCGGTCTGTCTCCTGCTGCCTCCTCAGCCATGCGGCCCCTGGGTGCAAACCCTGTGCTGAAGACTATGTAATTAGCAGGCCCTCGAGCCACCAGATGGCTCCCTCAGGTTTTTAAATCGGCACTTGGGGAAATCAATTGCCTTTTCTTGAAAGAAAAAAAAAGACCTGAGAGAATTTGGAAGGATGCCCTGAAGTTATGATGTGAGCAGATCTTTGCACGGACAGGTTTAGTGCTGCCGGCTGGAGATTTTGCTTCTTTGTTTAATGATGCAGGATCCTCCGGCTGGTTTTATACAGGCACCATGATTTATCATCTTTGCCGACTTCTCTTTATTTGTTTTACTCAAGTTGCAGTGCCCATCCCCTAGTTCTTCTCTTGCTTAGTCTCTGCAGACTGCTGCACCCCGAGTCTCATGCTCCTGAGACCCTGGGAGCTCACAGCTGGGCGAGATGAGGAGGTCGTGTATGGTCTGTCAGCCATAGTAATAACATCCCCTCTACTTACCTTCTCTTTTTACACTGTCTTAGGCACTTTCACATTTGCAAAATACACGGAAACCCAGTGCAGTACCCTAGTTCCTCTCCTTAAAAAGAAATAGCAGCCAGATGTGACCGAGCAGGCCTGTCACTGCAGCCCTCTAGAAGGCCGAGGCAGGAGAATGATAAGTTTGAGCCCAGCTTGGGCAACTTAGCAACGTAACATAAGACCCTGTCTTAGAGGTGATGGCGGCGAGTATCAGAAGCATATCTTGAAGGTCTGCTGCTTGGGGCAGAGGGGCGGGAGGGGGAGGGGTGGCCGCTGACAAGCAGCACAGCACCCAGAACCATCTGAGAACCATCCATCCTCCCTGTCCTGCCCAGAGCTACTCCTTGGCGTCTGCGAGTGAAACTCCAAACCCTCAGTCCCTGGTGACTCCTATAGGTGCCAGAGCCTGGAGTGTGCAGTCGCTGCCGGCCCTGTCAGTTTTGCGCTGGGACAGCTGCAGACTTGCTGGCTGGACACTGCTCACTGAGGTGGGAGACTGGTGTCGCTTTTTCTGGAAAGGTCAGTGTAGAGCAGGCGACCATGAAGACACAGGCTTCATGGTGTCCTGTCCTGGTCCCTTTGGGTAGCTCTGCAGAACACACTGGTGGAAAACCAAGGTTCTGATGGTGACAGAACCCGTGCTTAGTGAGGCCCGACCTTCTGGACCATGGAAGCCCGGCTTATGGGCCTCTGGTGCAGCACTGACCTTTCCCAGGCTCCACCCTTTCGTCCTCACCCCACTGAGGGCCTGTGGCCTGCCTGACAAGGTCCCCTGAATTCCCCTTATGAGCTGGGGGCACTGACAGCATGTGGCATGGAGTAAACCAGTCCCAGAGAGGTTTGGAGTGCGGATGAGGCGGGGACATACACCTGCAGGGTCCCTCTGGGTGAGATGGGGCAGCCACACTTTATGGAGTACTTAGCAATTAGCAAGGGTTGGCTTCCTCGCCATGGGCCTGTGCAGATGTGGGCGGGGGAGCTGCTGAGGGCCTGGCCGGCTGGGTATGGTGAGATCTCCAGGTAAAAACCTCCGTCCTTACCGGTTTTCACATATTAAGGCAGAAACACAAGACATGTCATGCACATCCCTTGTCATTGTGAAACATGTGATCTCTTCAGGACTGCTTGGAACAAGTGAAAAATGAGAAAAAAGCGAACAGATGGCAAGATACGAAAGTGCGACTGAGGACTGGAGGTGTTAATTGTGCCTGGGAGGGCCTTGGAAGTTGTAGGAGCAAGGTGTGAGTGTAGACCAGAAGTGATGACAGGAGGGTCTGGGAAGTGCGGTGGGACAAGAATGCGTTGGGAACAAGAGACTAGGCCCAAGGTTCAGTTTGGGGGGTCATATATTGTTGAGTAAAGCAGTCTGAGTCCCACTTTCCTTCACAGTTTATGGTTATTGGGAAAGAGGTGACGGTTGGAGGCACGGAGATGGAGTAGATGTTTGAGCAGCTGAAGCAGGAGGGGTGTAGAATTCTGACTGTGACAGGCGAAAGTGATCTGTGCCCCAGGGGATGGGAGACCTCCGACCATGCCTGGGAAGGCCTGTCGTTCCCAGCATCTCAGCTCATCTGAGGAAGTGGAGAAGTTTGTGTACTCAAGGAAATAGTCAGCTGAGCATCCCCCAAACGTGTCATCGCTTACAAGGTGCAGCCCTGGAGTGTGGCTCCGACAACCACGTGTCGCTTGCTCCTGTTTAAGCTGGTCAGCAGTCAGTGCATTTATTAATAGAAGGCCTCTATGTGCAGGACAGTTGCAGCATAAATTGGAAGGAAATCCTTCCCCATTACAGATCCATGTTACCAGTTTTTATGTCCTTGCAGAAGTTGTAAACGCCATTCATGTAATTTTGATGCATTTCTGGATTCGGCTTTGACTCTCTGTTGTCTTTTGCTGTAAAAGCATAAATGTGGCACCCGTGCAAGGAGAAGGACCGTGTGTGAGTTCCATGTGCGTGGCCTTCCGAGTCCCTGCGTGGGTTCTGGAGTCACCAAGGCAGCGGCCGTGTCACTCGGCATGGTTTTTGGCTTCCACTTACACACCATTCTCGTCCGCTTTAGGATTATTACAGCTATAATTCAGCGTCTTGAGTGAAGACGGAACATGATGTGAACCTGCTTCAATGGAGGCCTTTCTGTCGTAGTCACTGAGAAGTCCTCACATTTAAGCGGCTCTTTGGGAAAGTATTAGTCAGAAAGAGCTGGAACCTGTCTTCTCTGGACCTGCCCTGGTGTAAGCGGCGATGAGTCCTGTCCCAGCTTCAGCAGCTCGGGACATTTGGATAAAGGCACGTCTCTCTCCAGCACAACCATTTCAACAACTTAAACATCACAGATAACCAGGCGCAGATGTCCATTATTTCTCAGCAGAGGCAAGAGCCACACGGCTTCTCTTTAGACAGGACTAGGGCCCCTCTGAGCCTCCATCCTCTGTCTGGGAAGTCAGCTGGCAGTACAGGAGCCTGGCTTCCCACCATATCGCTACAGGTCTGGGATAAAAATGCAGGCGAAGGGACAGTGTCAGGCATGGACAGCCGTGGGAAGCGTACAGATGTGTCTGTGTGCATGTGCATTTATAGCTCCTTTTTGTGAAGCTCAGAACTAGGGGACTTTCTTCTTAAGCAAAAAAGATATTCAATTAGTAATTTTAAAGAGAATAAACTGCAACCTCAGCGTAGATACATTAACCTAAACATGTTTCTAAAGGGATGTTTAGAACAGTTAGCGTCTTGATATAAGATGGAACCACTCTCTTACAACCTTGTAAGCGCTCACTGACAGAGTCAAGTGTTTTCTGACTCTTCCAGTCCAGCGGTGTCAACTTAAGGCATGAATGTTGCTTTTCCTTTATGACAAAAGATGTTAAGGTGAAGCTATTTTTTCTAAACTAAAACCACAGTATTGAGGTTTATTCACAGTGTGAGCACTTTGTGATAAGTAAGTGGGTTTGGTTGCAGTTAGGACAGTCGATCTCTAAAAGGTTCGCATTGCATCCTAGTCTCACCTTGGAGTCCCACAGGTGAGAGTGTATTGAGGCAGGTTGGTACCTGTCCCTGAAGAGGAAGGAAGATAAAAGAGTCCAGAAGCAGCTATGTTTTTCTAGCCAGTTACATGCTACTGAATAATACGATTTTTAATTGTATGGACAGAGTCTCTCTTTTTTTTTTTTTTTTTTTTTTTTTGAGACAGGGTCTTGCTTTGTAGTTCAGGCTGGCCCTGAGCTCAGCCTCCAACTCACATCACAGCAATACTCCTGCCTCTGCCTCCCGAGTGCTGGGATTACAGGCATGAGCCAGCACATCCGGCACTGTGGTGTGTGGTACTGGTTGCTGCTGGGTGTGAATCTCCACACCCAGTATGGTATGTGATTACCAGGGATCGAACCAGGGTCCTTGCACTTGCAAGATGGCACCAGAACCACTGAGCTAAATCCCCGGCCCAGACAGAGTCTCTTTTTAAAGGAATATTCCTAATTCACCTGTGTTCAAAGTCAGCAGTTTAAATTGTAATCCCGTGTCCTGTTGATATCAGAGGTGGACTCAAAATAGCATTTCCTCAGGGATTTCCAGTTTTGTCCCACCATCGTTGGCCATGACAGGATTACATGCTGGTGACAGTCATGACAAATATTGAAAATGGGTGTTCCCCCACAAAGAATGCTTTTCACTTGTTTTTCAGTAAATCTCAATGTGTACATTATGATTTAGAGGCAGCATTTAAAATTCTCAAAGCAAAAAATACTAATTTTTTTTACTCTACCCATATGTTACAAACACAGCATTTGAAAAGAAATTCTTGTGGCAGGCCCTTTCAGTATTTCACCCGTATGCACATTCCGTTTGCTTTTTCCTAGCTAATAAATAGTTCATCAAGATATTTACTTAGCCTGAGATCTAGAACTGATGACATTTTAATGATCTAAGGGGATACTGTAGTCAAATGGAAAACAGATTTATCTACTGTCAACTTTAATTAGATCCCATTCTGCAACAGAATTAAGAGAGACGTGTCCCTAAAAATAATTCCACAGAAGCCACAAGCAGAACATGTTATCATTGTTATTAGTCATCTTTATAAAACCTCTTGTGTATGGTACAAAACTGTGATGAATAATTTTTATGATTCATTAAGCTCTATGATGGTTGAGAAAATGGAGATTCGGAGACCGGTGCAGCGCCCCTACGTGACCTGCCTGACTGAGAGACCTTGGCTTTGTGTTCCCATCTCCTAGTCTCCCAAGTCCACAGCCTCACCTGCGGTGTCCTGGGCTCTCAAACGGGACAGAGCCCTGGATTCGGTGTCCCCTGAGATACCTCACATTCCGAAGTACAGTTACCAGCATCGAGGCAATGAGGCTTGTTTTTACTTGTTGTTTTCCTGGTTTTAAAAACTTTTTTATGTATAAAATCAGACTGTGGAATATCGTAGGATGCAGCTGAAGGCCAGAGACTTTCTCAGACGTGTTGTGTCTGGCAGTGGGTCATACTGTTTAAGCTGGAAGCCATGTCAGGCGCTGCCCTGCAAGTGAGCGAGGCCAAGCTGCTGGCCCGACCCCCGAGCTGCAGCTCTGGACGAGCTCTGTGCACCATGCAGCTGTCTTGGCCTTGCTCGCCTTCGGAAACGGGGCAGATTTGCATTGGGGGTAATTCAAGATTTTGGGATGTACTGCTCATTTCGCTGGCTGTCCCTTTGGTGCTGACACTTTAGGGGAGTAGCCCTGGCTGCTTTGGGGACCCACCAGACTGCACAGGCAAATGAGCGGGCCGTCCTTATGGGGCCTGCACAACATTTGATCTGGTTATACTATCAGTCTATTAGCCGAGTCCCTGTCTGAGAGTCAGGAGCCACCGGGGGCCGGGGTGGCCTGCGAATGGAATTGGCCTCTGATGGCGGTGTTCGAAGCAGCACGACTCCATTCACTTTTAGGAGCTGGAAGATGAGTCATGGCACATGGAAAGACGCGGTTCAATGTTGCACTATCGTTATACTAATAAGGCTGCTTCAGAGGCTCACCTCGGAAATCATAAGGAGATGGTGGCTTTGTGCTGCGGAATCTGTGTTAGGCAGATGGCTTCCTCTGTCTGCTCTTTTCACTCTGTTCAGCCACCCTGAATATTCTGGCAGCCAAAGTCAGTGACTCCTTTGAGGTTTCTGTCCATGTCCGTGTGTGTGTATGTGTGTGTGTGTGTGTGTGTGTGTGTGTGTATGCATGCACACGTGCCCACGTGGACATGTGTGTACAGGTGCCTGCTGACTGAAAAGCCTAACAGGAGCCCCGTTACTATAGAGGACTATGTGGGATCACTCCCCCAAGTCAGTGGTCACAACCACTGCAAATCTGCAGGAACAAAAAGTAATAAGATATTCCCACGCATGAAAATCTGAAAAGTAATTGAAAGAGTCCTTTGTGCCTCAGTAAAATTATTAATATTCCGACTGATGCGGCCTTTGTACCTTCCTGTCATCATGGTTGGGAATAATAGAATAGCTGCAAAAATAGAGCTTTGGAGAAAGGGTCCGGGAAGCTCTCTGTGTTTTTCATTCATTGAATCTTGATAGAATGTGTGCCTGGTGCCAGCAGCTGCTGTAGACTGCAAAACACAGTAACATTTTACCTCTGTGGAACAGGGAGGGACAGTGTCCAAACATGTAATAAGTAAGCAAATGGTGTCATGTGAAGGATGCAGAGAGATGGGGGCTTCTGGAGGGGCTGGTCTGGTGAACCTCAGGAGCTGGAATGGTCGGGGGTCCATTGAGGGTCAGAGGCTGGCCACTGCAGGTCAACAAGACCTACAGCGACAGCACGGGTGGTACAGCCAGCACAGGGCTCCACTCAGATCAGCCACTGACCTCCCGAGTCCTCAGCTTCCTCACCTGCTGAGTGGACATGATAAGAGTTTGCCCCTCAAAAGGCAGACAGTTCTGAGGGGACATAATTGCCAGGCTCAGCCCTGGCATGTAGCAGCTTCTTAACGTACTGAGATGTCAGTCCTGCGCTCTCATCTTTGTGGGGCCCCATGGCTCTAGGTTGGAGCAGAACACAGTTTTCTGTCCAGTCCCCCTGGGAGTGTGAGGATCACTCTGAGGAGGATGAGTCTACAAGAAGCAGAGCTAGAAAACCCCCAGTCCTCAACAGCGGGGCGGCAAGGAAGACACCTACACCCCTGCTCACAGTGGGGGTGACACCCAAAGAGCAGGTCAGAAATACTGGAAGAGCCAAAATTGAATTTAAAGCTGAGATGAATGTTGGGTGGCAGTTAGAGATGACCACCCGTGCCAGGCTTTGGAAACCAGGGAAATTAGATTAAGAGCCTGGCACGAAGCTTCTAATAGTTCCTGGCAGAGAGCTACTTATTAATTGATGGGATTTCCATCGCGCGTGGCACTCATCAGATCCTGGCCTGCATCTGCCTCCGTGACTTTCCCAGTGACCCATTCCCCAGTGTCTGAGCCGGTGAGTTACAGCACCAGGAACTTTCTAAGACCTCGAGAGTAAAATGACAGCCAGCAGCTCCTGGCTCTGTAAATCTTATTAATGTGGTATGTTGTACCCTGGTCCGATTTGTTTCTGATGACGCTGTGTTAGTATTTGTTCAGGTTGTTTGGGTCATATGGTTAGATGGTTGAATTGAACTTGCTTTCCTCAGCCAAAGAATTGAAAACTGTTTTTGTTTTATTACGACTTCGAACACCATCCACATGCCATCTATATGAGGTCGTGTATGTGTGCTTGTTGTCTAGATTATTTAAATGATTTTGAAATGCCTGAGATTTAAAAGGTCAGTCTTACGTTTAAGAGTCTGTGGACTGAGCCACCTGAGGGGGGCAAAGTCGTACATCACCAGGTTTCTCTTGAGCAGTTGGCTTACTTTAATTACAAACTGTTTAGTTACGAGAAACATCTTGATCCCTGTTTGTGACCTGCTTCCACCATGACCCAGATGTATGTGCTCACTTCTCAGTTCCTTTCCTTGGCTGTATTTTTCCTGCTCATCTTAGGGATGCTTGTCTTCTGCTCTGTGCATGCTTTTGTAGCTGCCTGCTGCAACCGGGCTGAGCCTGAGAAGTAGTTTGATTGGTGGGTTTGGGCTTTCAGTGGTCTGTCCACTTGGAGCAGACTGCCTGCTGCAGAGCAAACGTTCAGGAAGCACTTGAGTGGGTGTGGCAGGAAATGTGACCGAAGCACCCGCTCAGCTCGCAGCGCCTGAGAATTCCGCATCCATCGTAACAACAGTGGGCATCTGGCCAGCGCTTGCTCTCTGTGACTAACTTTTATGTCATCTTATTTTGTCCTCCTAATGATCCTGCAAGATGAGCACAGTTTCCACGCTTAGTTTATAGCTGTGAGTTCTGGAGATAAAGTATCTCACTTGGACTCTTGGAGCGAGAAGCACAGCAAGATATCCACTCCTACCCTCCCTCACTTGCCCCAAGACAGCACCAAAAGCCAGTGACTCTCAGCCACTTGGTGGCACCAAGTATTTCTCTGTACCAGCCTTCTCTGGACCCCAGTGTCCCGCTGTTGCTTTAGGAGGGAGCTACAGACCGAGATGTGAGGCTGGCAGTCGGTAGGTCCTAATCCCAAGAGCCATGGCCCAACACACTGGACGTCTTTTTTAAAGAAATAAATTAAATAGCTGGAGCCGGCGATGTCCCATCTCACTCCTGGGCCCTCCACTGCTGTGGGGTTGAGAGACACCTGGCAGCGGGCTTGGATTATAGGGGAAGGAAGGCTAAGCCGGTTTTGATTGAAATTCCTCTGTGGGCACCTTGAGGAATTGCACAGGATGGGCCCTGAGCCAGTGAAGGCTACGGCTCCTCTCGTGGAGACGTGGCACCGGCTAGAACTGCATGTGGAGGACGGCTGGGTCCACAGCGAGTTCTGGAGCGTGCCCTTTAATGTCCAGAGGTTTCTGTCGTGACACCAGGTGCCCGACTTCCTGGGGCCCGTCTTGCTCAGAGCAGCCCATGAGTGTCTTGGCTGAAGAGAAGGGCCCAGGCCCGTCTCTCCTTTTTTTCTGCTTCCCTCCCCACTGTTCAGGCCCAGGCTTGTGTCCTTCCTCATCTTCCTCCACCACCTTGCGCGCTGTGCACCCAAGGGCAGAACAAAGCAAGAATGGGCTGCAAGTGACCTCGAGCCATCAGACTCAGGCCCTAACTGTAGAGGGGATAAGCATAGTGTTTTCAGTCACCATGTTCTGGTGAAAGTAATGCTAATTATTAATTTGTAATCAGTGCATTTTTAGAGCTATAGTACAACTTTTACCATTATGACTTTTAGTATTTTTAAAATAAGGATTTGTGTTTTACAGCTCTGAAAAATATTTCAATACAAACCTGACAAAGAATGCATGAAAAATAAATAAGAAAATTGATCTGACATGATTATACATAAGGCCTGCTGTATGCATTTACTCGGCTGTGTCCACGAGGTCTGTTCCAGACCTACTCTCTTCTTCCCTGGGTCTTTTCTCCCTCTTGTCTTCCTTCTCTTGGTGAATAACATCATTGCGCACCTGGCTGCCCTTGCTGGAATCACCGGCAGTGGTGTTTGCTGCAGACTCCTCTGGTTATAAGTGAGAAAATCCATCAGGAACTGGTCTTCGACCAGCTGGACTGAGCATCTGCCTGGGGACTGGCAGTCTCAGCGGAAGATGAGGCTCTGTATTGTCCCTTGGGTGTATTTTCTCTCCTCTCTCCTCTACCGCACCCCATCCTGTGTATTCATTTTCTGCCTCTCTGAAGCGGTCTATCCCCGCCCTTGGGTTGCTATAAGGCCAGTTCAGTCCAGTTTAGTGCCAGGAGAACAGCGGTGTTTGGGGCCTTTTCTAGTAGGAGCAGCTGCAGGCAGCAGCATGTGCCTTTGCTTTGTTTCAGTTGACGTGCTGTTGGCCAGTAGCCACTGGAGATTTCTGTACCTTCTTCTTCTCCCCTTGACTCATGGCAGCAGACCCTTAGGGCCCCCAGGGATATTCACAGCCCACTGTAGCCCACGTGCTGTTGCCCTTCTCTTTACACCAGAATGACCGTTCTACAACAGAGATCCAAGCACGGGCTGTGCCTGTGCAGGTTGCCGTGTCTCTGTCATCAGTGCAGGGATCGCAAGGCAAAGCCCTTCCTGACCAGCGGCTCTGCTGTCTAGCGGGGCCTCCACGGCTCTGCCGCCCCCACGCCCTCCCGCTTTCCCTGCCCTCATTGCTGGGATCAGGGCCGGAATCTCCTCTCCACTGGGCTCCTCCGGGGCTTCCGGCCGTTGTGTTACTGCTGACCAGTCCTCCCAGTGCTCCTGCTGTGGGATTTGGTATTGTCATCACTTGTTTGTATAGTGGTTGGAGATTACCGATCACCAGGGCTTATTCCCTGACCCTGAGCTTTTCGGAAAAGGAGACATGAGCTGCAAGATCAACACAAATAAATAGGAAGTGTGCTCAGGATGGCTTGTGTGGGATCTAAAACAAACAGGAGAACGAACACCTAATGTTTTTTGACTCAGTGAGACTAATAGTCTGTACACAAAAATAAACTCTGGCTGGATTAAATTTAAAAATACTTAACTAAATATGGGTCAGTAAATTAACACAAGTTGGAATGAATTGATATCATTTCTAAATAAAATTGATGAATTAATGTAAAGTTGAAAATCAAATAAAAAATCTTTGGGATGAAATACTGAAAATACTGAAAGACAAAAAGCCCATTCTCAAGAAAATAACTAGTAGAGGAATATGTGCATCTGATTATCCAGTTTAAAAAAACTAAGTGACAGACATGGAAAATAGAAGATAATTACCAACCTGTGAAAAATATTTCCAAAAGTATGTTAGAGTTTAGGATTAATTTCTTTGGAAACTAAAAGCCCATCCTAATTTCTATGACTAAGAAGATATTTTTACTTAAATGTAATTAGTGAACGAGGAATTTGAAGACTCACAGATGAATTAATAATGGCTAACCAATATTTAAAATGTTCAAACTCATTATTGAAGGAATGCAAATTAAGGTGTGTGTGTGTGTGTACTAGATAAAGATATAAAGATCAGACTTTTGGTGGGAATGAAAATATTTTCTTGCTTCCCATATTTTATCCAGTGCTATAATTTCTTTTCTAGGGATGGAACCAAAAGGCCTAAAATGTAGACAAATATATTTAATTAAGTTGTTGTGTTCATTGCTATTTATAATAACAAAGGTATCCATAAAGAGTGTATTGTTAAAATAAATTAGTTGATAATCACACTATTGTACCAACATCAAGATTATTTTATGAATTATTGTGAAGAATGTTAGAACACATTATCGTTTAATGTTTCTTGCAAAGCTCAAAATAATAAATACATATATATTATATCAATTTGATCTCAGTATAAAAAAAAAGACTGTGAAAAGTGACAAAATATAATTGTGGGTACCATCAGGTGGTGATATTTAAGTGATATTTTAAAGTCCTGTGCATTTTGTATACACTGTCTGTTATCTATATTGAGAATTCAC
This sequence comes from Petromus typicus, assembly GCA_004026965.1. Classification (NCBI taxonomy): domain Eukaryota; kingdom Metazoa; phylum Chordata; class Mammalia; order Rodentia; family Petromuridae; genus Petromus; species Petromus typicus. The sequence goes on from PVIR01011196.1 coordinate 43,343, forward strand.
AACTTGTAGTCAGGAAAATGTAACAGCGTTTAAACTCCAGGGCCATCTCGTAGACCATTCTTCCATCTCAGCGTCTCGCCAATGAAAGTGTTGATCTTCCTAGGACCTGGTTAACTTGCCCTCATACTAAGTCTAGTAAAAACCTGCCTTGGAAGCTAAATGAAATCCATGCAGCTGCACAAAGGTTCTTGAAAAATGAGATTCACACTGGTGATGGATTGAGATGTGGTGGTATTATGATGAATGCACTTTCTGATTTGAGGACTGCTGTCCTCCTAGGGAAGGGGCAGGGCAGACCCCTGTTCTGTCTCATCTCGCCACTCCAGGTGTCATTTTCCTGCCTCCCTTCTTTATGTTTTTCTGCCCCTCCCCGAAGGCTTCCCCAGGTCCCTCCTTTCTCTCCATTTGCGTGCTGCTCTGTGACCCCCTAGTTTGAAGTGGGGGCAAAAATGAAGCCCAGAGACTGGGCAAGGCGGGAAATTCACAGCAAAGAGCATGACTGTATCGAGTGTGAGATGCGAATGGACTCTACATCCAGTGTGAGGAGACGCTTTCCTGGCCTCTTGTGGCCTGTGGGGTGTCTCAGGCCTCAGATTCCCTCGCCCTTTCTCTGAGTTGAGACCTTGAGCTCCTGATCACAGACAGTGAAGCTGAGCTCGGGACGAGCACTGACCTCGTGAGCTGGCTCCTGACTCGTCCCGAGCCGCGAAGCTGTGTTCGTCGTACCCTTATTCTGTCTGTTTCTATTTTTGAATAATAAACTTGGAATTAGCTACAGTTTGTGAGACATCAGGCCCATTTTTCATCAAGTTTTCAGCACTTCCATTTGGAAAACTTTTGAACTTTTTTACTTATTAATGATGAGAAGTGCTCAGTATTTGCAAGTGTAGAGATAATATATAATGAGGTTTTGTCTTAGATCGGTTTCCCTGGAAACAGCCTCTGGAGCAGGGCTGTGGGTGCAGATAGATGGTTTTCAGCACAGCAGCCAGGATCAGCAGGCAGGGAAGGAGCTGGGGGTGGAGGGCAGGAGATGTAGGCCTGAGGGCGGTCTCCACAGAGACCTGGCCAGTCCCCAGGACGCCAGAGCTGAGACAACCTGGCGTTTCTCCTGGTTTGGAACAGGGTGGAAGGTAGACATTCCCATCTGCTCCTGGTCTGGGTGTGGATCGTCCCCATCAGGAAGGGGCCTGACCTTGGCTAGGGAGCCCACATGCTCAAGGAAATACCTGCAGGGACCCAGGCAGAGCCCCATCTGCCAGCACTCCCAGGATCTAGGTCTGGCGTGCCTGAAGGGCAACCGGCCACCAACCGCTGCCCACCCAGTTGCCCGATCACCTGCTTTCTCTCCCTCCCACTCATTCTGGCCCCTGCAGCCCCTTGGTTGTTGTTTCTTATTTTGTTTTGTTTTGTTTCACCACTTAATAAAGGGATATAATTTTCATATCCTAAGACATACCCATTTTGAGTATAAAATTCAAGTTTGTCGTAAATGTTTACTAAGTTGTTCAGGTATCATCCTAATCCTGTTTTAAGAATATTTTCATTGTGCTAATAGCAGACTGTTGAAAAATTTGTTTTTATTTTTAAACAAATCACATTAGTGAGATTTTATTGCAATTACATCTTCATCCTATTCGATAAGAATAATGGGAGTGAGGGGCGGGGTAGCGGTTACCAGAGGAGATGTCACCAAGTGGGAGCCGCTGGCTGAGGCGCTGCCTTCCGCCCCCTCTGTGAAGTGGTTCACTCCCAGGGGATCTAAAAATACCCCGCTGCAAAGGGCTCTGTGCTTTGTAACTCTTCTGCCTTCTCCCCCCAGGTAAGAGCCTGTGTTAGAGGCAGCGAGGCTGTTCGAAGTCAGAGTAGGTGCAAGTAAGCCAGCAGGCAGCGGAGAAGCAGCTTCTCAAAGCGGAGAGGAGTGGCTTCGAAGGGACTTCCATAAGCAAGGAGAGAGGGACAGACGTGGGGAAGGCAGACCAAGAGAATGAGACGGGAAACTCCACTTGGTGAAATGCCGAGGCCGAAAAGAAAGTTTACCCTCCCTCCTTTCCTTCAGGCTAGTCCTAAACTCAGCCTTCAACTCAGCAATCCTCCTGCCTCTGCCTCCTGAGTGCTGGGATTACAGGCGTGAGCCACCACGCCCGGCACTGTGGAACGTGGTTCTCATTGCTGCGGGGCCTGAGTCACCACATCCAGCATTGTTGTGTGTGATTTTGGGGGATCGAACTCAGGATCTTGCACTTGCAATGCAGGCAGGCGCCAGAACCACTGAAGTAATCCCTAACCCTCCTCTTTCTTTCTCTCTCTCTTTCTCTTTCTCTCTTCTTTTCCTTTCTTTTTTCTTTCTTTTGTTTTTAACATAGTCATATTTGTCATCTTATTAGTGAAATAATGGATCTATAAAAAGAGCACTTTGTAGAAAGATGAAACAAAGTTCTCCGTGTAAGCTGTACAATTCAGTGGTGTTCAGAATGTTCCAGAGTTATGTAACCACTACTAACCTCAGCAGGTGCTTTACCCAAAATGAAATTCTGTATCCATAAGCAGTCTTCTGTGGTCCTGATAAAACACTAACCTATTTTTCTCTAGAAATTTGCCTATTCTGAACATCTTACATACATGGAGCATTATAATCTGTATCATGTTATATCTGATTTCCTTCCTAGCATAATGTTTGTAATCTACTTAGAATTTGTAGCACGTACAAGTACTGCGTCTTTTTGTGGCTGAGTAATATTCCACACGTGGATTAAGTGGCTATACCACGTTTTGTTTATCAGTAAATTGATAAACTCTTAGATTGTTTCTGGTTTTCCCCAGCAGCAGCTGCCGTTTCTATTTCCATCCGTGACCAGTAGGCTGGTTCTTCCTTCGCATTCCCATTAGCAGCCAGCACATGTTGTTCTCCTTGTTTTGTTTTGTTTTAAATTTCATCTATCTTGGGGGAGCCGGGGAGTTAGCTCAGTGGTTCCGGCGCCTGTCTTGCAAGCGCAAGGGCCCGGGTTCGATTCCCCGGTAACCACATACAATACTGGGCGTGGAGACTCACACCCAGCAGCAACCAGTACCACATACCACAGTGCCGGGCGTGGTGGCTCACACCTGTAATCCCAGCACTCGGGAGGCAGAGGCAGGAGGATTGCTGTGATGTGAGTTGGAGGCTGAGCTCAGGGCCAGCCTGAACCACAAAGCGAGACCCTGTCTCAAAAAAAACAAAAAAAAACAACAACAAAAAAAAATTTCATCCATCTTGGGGTGTGAGGAGCAAAAGGCATGCTTCTTACTGACACCAGTGACGAGGGAAGACAGATGGTCCACGCCGAAGTCGGACTCTGTGCGAGGCTGTGCTGCACCATGAAGCCCCCACAGTGTCCCGTGATACGATGTTGTGGCCTCTGGAAACTCGTTTCCCACGGATGAGAAGACACATGTGGGCTTTCTATTGAAAAGCCTTGTCTTGTTTTTTAAGACCTCTGTGAACTAAAGCTCATACTGTTTTCGAATGTAGATATGCATATTGTGTGCGCGCACATACACACATGCACACACACACACACACACACACGTGCACACGCACACGTACCCCCAATCCATGACCCTGCAAACCATGTGCTCAAGAGAACAAGAATAGCACCTCTTCCTACAGTTATTCTTGTGAGCTTTTCACCCACAAACGTACATGCATCTCTGCTGCTTTTTGTTTTTTGAACACAGGAAAGCCCGAGACAGACATTCCTTTCAGAAAACCACATATTCCGCAAGTGCTTTTGCTGAGAGCGGGTCCTGGGCCACTCTGGTACATAGGTGGCACCTAGACTTCTAATCGCCCCCACTGTGTGTTTCTCGTCAGAGATAGCTTTGCCCCTGAGCCCCGTGCCCACCGTTGTCACATCTCAGGTCTGTCCACTTGGGGCCTTCACATCTTAGAAAAGCTTGCTGGAAATGGAGGGGAGGGTTGGAGTGGAGGGGTCTCTGGTGAACTGCCGTAAGTGAATGTTGTGTGCTGCATATTCCCACTGTAGGGCCCAGTGAACAGACAGCTCTGGAACACACTTTTGTCTCAACCCCTCCCCCACACTGTTGCCTCCCTTCCCCTCTGCTCTCTCCTGGTCATTGCCCACCTGTTTGCCCCCCCCCCAGATTGATGCTGACGGGACGTGCTCCAAACAGACCCTGCAGGGGGCAGTGCCAAGGCTCCTTGCCCCTGCTGAGCCCTGGGACTATGGGCTGGGGACGCGGCATTGCTTCCCTGCCTGGAGATGAAGGGTGTAACTCCAAGTGGTCTGTGGTCCTGCGCCTTCAAGCCCAGGCATTTGCTTCTGACCCCACAGGTGGTGCCATTAAGTGAGGCGATGGACCCACTAGAAGAAGTTGCAACCCTGACCTGAGTCCCCAGAGGGACAGACCAGTAGGGTGTGCAAACCACAGATAGATCAGTGCACGTGGA
>PVIR01011197.1:0-41561 GCA_004026965.1 Petromus typicus
TTTTTTTCTTAAATCACAAGCAGTCTTCCAGAGAACTATCAAGGCCTCGACCCACAGTTCTTCCAACCCCAGCCCCCTAACTTTTGGGGGAATGGTAGGACAGGGGAGAAGCCTGCAGTCTGGAGAAGCTTTCTTCTCTTATTTTGCTTTGTTTTTTGAGGCGGGTTGTCTCCAAGTAGCCCACCTTGACCTTGCTGTGGAAGCCGGGCTGGTCACCTCACAATTCTCCCGCCTCCCGGCCTTCTGAGCACGGGGTTACCGGCGCGCCACTGGCTTTGGCTCTGAGAAGGTCTGATCCTTTGCTTACTTGGGTCGATGATTTATCCTCTCAGCAGCTCCAGCCCTGCATCAGGAAATCAGGAATACCAAGGTCCCTTCCCTGGGATCCTGCCTGGACCTAACACTGCCGGTAAGCACTTCCTGTGGATTAGCTTGTTTAACCCGCACAACAATTATTCATCTAGTTTTATAGAAAAGAAACGGGAGTGCCTGCCCAAGTGTGTGTTCTTGCCACTCCTTAATCACTCACTGCCTTGTAGGTACAGACTGAGGTGGAGCGGGTTGAATCTGATAGCCGCATAAACGCTTAGATTTGTTCACTGTGCTTAGTGTTACCTGAGGCCTGTGATCCCAGAAAACGGTGAGAGGGAAGAAATCCTCTCGCTCATTGTGTTCCTGATCCCAGTTTCTTTGAAAGAATCGCCTTCCCGGTGACTTGGATAGTGTTCCTGTTACCAGAGAGCCTCTTTCTGGTCCCATCCTTTGTCTCAGCTGGCACTCGCTGAACTGCTGCGCCCCTGGGATCCAAACTGGAACAGATTGCAGATTGCTTGTTCATGAACTTGGGGACAAGAGGTAGAGCCTTTGTCTCGCATGCATTGTTCTCCACGAAGCACTGAAAGCAAAAGAGGAAAAAAAGTTAATCTAATTTCAGTTAGGCTTCTGCCTTTCCACAATCCCTGAATGTGATCGCCCTCCAACCACCTAGCAGACAGCACCTTCCACAGCCCTCTCTGCAGATCAGGTGCCTTCCGGGTAACAAGGAACAGCAAAGAAAGAAAACAAAATGTTCTCCCGTTTGGACTGAGTGCATGGTTGTCCGAACTCGATAAGGAATGCGGGCAACTTTTAAAATGAATGAAGCGGAGCTGAGAATATAACTCAGTGATAGAGCGTTTACCTACGAGGCTCGAGGCACTGGAACATCATCATACCTCATTTAAAAAAGCAGATTTGTGTGCTGAGATGTGACCACACAGATATATTTTTAAGGAGGATAATGCAAAGTGAGGTGTGGCGGGGTGTGCCTATAATCCCAGCCTTAAGGCAGGAGGATTGTATTGTGAGATCCTGGCTCACAATAAGAAGAGTCATAGGCAAAAAGTGTGTGCTTTGGTTTTTATATTTATTTATTTCCTGAGTACTGGGGATTGAACCCAGGCCTTCACTCTGAGCTACACTCCCATCTTTACTCTTTATTTCGAGACCAGATCTTACTAAGTCACTACCTTACCTAGACTGGGCTTGACCTTCCTCCTGCCTCAACTTTCCCAGCTCTTCTGAGATGAGAGAACAGATATTTATAAATAGCAACTCTAAGAACAGCAAAACAACCCACTCCTGTTCCCTAAATAGTGAAGAGAGAAGAACAAGGAAAACTATGTACATATAATTTGTGGGACTGTAGGTCAGAGCCAAGTCCTGGAGATGCAGCTGCCCCTCACCCCCCTATTGTGTGAGGGAAAGGACTTTTCTTGTGTTTCCATCTTACCACCTTGAGCTTGCGAGGCAGGTGGGGTGTCCTTAGCCCCGGGACGTTCCTCTTGTGTTTTGGGTTTAGTATCCAGTTAATTGGGGAAGCAAGGAACTCTTACCAGCCACAAAATGGGACTATATTTTATCTACTTATGTTTCTTTAATGGCAGGCCTCGTTTTTATTTGTTTCTAGGGGTTTTTTTTTTGCATATCGTTTGTTATTTAAATAGGTGTCACCATTCCTGGACCCAGCTGTCAGTCCACTTCTGGTTTCAAGGGGTCACTTTTTGATGCTTGAAATAGAAGCGCTTCTGCCAAAGTGAGTCACACAGGTTGGCCTCTATACGCTGTGGCTGGCTCTGGTATTTTTAACATTTGTGTGTACATTTGGTTTTTGCAGTACTGAGGCTTGAACTCAGGCATACTGTATCACCGTATTAGACCCTTTAAATTTTCTCTTTTGAGACAAGAGAAAATTTGCTGAATTTCCCAGGGTGGTCTTGAACTTATGATCTGTTTGCTTTCACTTCCTGAAGAGCTGTGTAATATCCAAGTATATCTATCTCATGCCTGCCAGGAAGGAGGCCATTGTGTAGGCTCCTGCTCCCCTGTGCTTCTACCGGGTTTAAGTGTCTCCACACAGCAGGTTGTATTGCGAAGGCAGCTGGCTGTGTTCTTCGTTTCCTCCAGCGGTCTCGTCGGGAATCCATGCTGCGTGGAATTAAACACTCCCCAGGAGCACAGCCAGGCTGTTTCCCATGACCGAGGCTCAAAACTGCAGTGACCTGCTTGAAAGTTTTCCAGGTCAGGCTTATGGCCACCACGCACTGTCGAAGTGTGACCCTTGGACATGACCTTGCAACTCAAGAGACTTCAGGGTTTCAAGCAGTTACTAGAAGGAAGGCAAAGGTGCTTCTCGAAGGAAAGTTCTGATTCTGGCTCAGATATTCTGCAAACCACCTTCCGACAGCACAGAGTTGTAGGCAGGTTTCTCAGCTCGTCTAACAGGATGTCACTCTCACCACCCACTCGCCTGGTGGCCAAGATCAGTATATTTTCTATCTCATGTGTAGAAACCCACATACTCTAGAGTCTAGCTGAAGACTGGTTTTGGAGTTTCAACATTTGAAAACTCTGAATTTTTCAAAAACTAAGCAGACACAAAGAACATGTAGTGCAGTTTGCTTAAAGGACATATTATCTGTCCAGTGTGTGCCTGTGTGTGTATGTGTGCATGTGTGTGTATGTATGTGTATGTGTGTGTGTGCTTGTTTGTATGTGTGTATGTGTGTGCGTGTGTGCATGTGTGTGTGCATGTATGGTGCTGCGGGTGGACTCAGGGCTCTGTACACTTAGTTATACCTTCAATCTTCTTTTTCTCTAAGATTTTGAGATTCTTATGAACTTTTCCACATAACCAGCTGTGGACTGTGACACGATTATAAGAGGCTAACCTATATAACCTCAGGAAAACAGCACATTGACTGTAGCATCTTGTGAAGAAGAACATTAAAAGCACTTGCTTGTTTGCTCATTTTTAAGTGCTTGTTTATAGTCCCACAGGCCTGCTTTGAAATTACCTATCATTTCTTTTTGGTGAATTTTAGCATTTATATTACTTTAGATCACCATATATATGCTAAGTGACATTGACTTAGTTCTCTCCTGAGCCTGCAATTAATGAGTTTATCATTTAGAGTTGAAAAGATGCGGTCTAATATAAAAGTACTGAGGTCCGTGACTTAGTTATTCTTCTCACTGCTGAGGCAAAATATCCAAAGGTTAAAGGGGGAAAGGTTTATTCGGCTTATAATTCATAAAGGTTTCAGTGCATAATCAGGAGGCTCCAAGGCAGGGTGGCATGGAAGAGGGGCAGCACAGAGAGGAAGCAGTTCATTGAAGGCAGAAGATGGCAAAAGCAAGAAAACAGCCAGTCCGCCCAACGGAGCACAACCCAGCAACCGCAAGGGTGAGATGAAGTCTGCTGCCAGCTGGAGGAGGAGCAAGGCTTTTTTTTCCTTGGCCATAGGGGTCAGTGCCAAAGAACCAAATCCTGAGGAGCAGATTTTCTGGGTTGCCACCATTCAGGAATATGGTACTCTCGGGCCCTTTCCTCAAAGCGAAATTTGTCACTTTTGCAATTTTGAGGCAGCCAGTGGTGGTCTCGTCTTCAGATTATCTTTTTTATTATCCTCTACTGAAATGCCTGGGGTGTTCTTGCTAGTCTCTGTGCTCTGCTCCATCTTTGCAGGCCACAGCTTTACTAGGGCTTCCTTTCTGGCCAAACTCATTCATTCTGCTCGACTTTTTGCTCTTGATTCTCAACATAAATTGGGCTAAAAGCCCTCAACAGTAGCCACACCATTGCCTCAACATTTGGCTGCTTTGATTCTTTTTCTTCAAGATTTAATTAGTTCACTGTCCTTAATCTCACTCTCAACCAAAGTCTTTGGACGTGAGCAAGTTGCAGGCAAACTTTCTGCCAAAGCGTAATGCACATGTTCAATGCAGTCCTCCTTCCCACAGAAGCCTCCAGAGCCTGGTCTTTACTGGCAGCATATATATATATATATATATATATATATACATATGTATATATGTATATATATGTATATATACATATGTATATATATGTATGTGTATATATGTATATATACATATGTGTATATGTATATATATGTATATATACATATATATACATATGTATGTATGTATGTATGTATGTATACACACACATATCTTGTTTTGTAGTTCAGGCTGACCTCAAGCTCACCATGCAGCATAGCTGGCCTGTGCAATCCTTCTGCCTCAGCCTCCCAAGTGCTGGGATTACAGGTGTGCACCACCATGCCCAGCTATATTTCTGACATTCTAGTCTTTTGAGCTCTGACCAGAATCATCCATTAAGTACAGCATCAGGCATTTCAGGCCTGCTTTTTCACCATCTCCAAAGCTTTCTGTTGTGGTTTGCGTCTAAACACCCCTCCCGAAGTGTCTAGCAGTCTTTTCTGAAGGTAACTAAATCTGGAATGTGTGATGCCGGGATTAAGGGCTTGTGCGATTACTAGACCACGACATGCGGTTTGGCACCACCCAGATCCTGGGAGTCTGAGTAAAATAAAAGGATCAGAAAGATACTGTTAAAGTCTCCTGTTGCTTTTGCTGCTTCTCCTGCCACGAACTGTTGTCCCTCTGCCACTCTGCCACGGAGCCTTCAGATTATGGACTGAAACCTCTCTGAACTGTAACCCAAATTAATCTTTCTTCCCTTTAACTTTGGGCATTAGGTATTTTATCTCAGGAATGAGAGAAAAGTAGCTAACACATTTTTGAAATTCTTACCACAAACCAGTCCTAAAAGCTCCTGAACTACACAGTCATGTATATTCACAACAAGCCCATTCTTGCTACCAAAGTCTGCCTTAGTTTTCTCATTGTTGGGGTAAAACACCCAACACTCAACATGAAAAGAGGAGAGGCTTGTTTGGTTCACAGTACATAGAGCTTTCAGTTTATCGTTGGCGAGCTCCAAGGTAGAACGGCACTCCAGAGAGGCGCCGTAGAGGAGAAATAGTTCATGGTGGGCAGAAGACAGCAATAGCAAGCAAATGACAGAAGAATGGCATCTTCTTTCTGCCCCTTTTATATTCTATTTAGGCTCCTGGGCTTAGGGTGGGTGCCAAGCCAATCCGTGGACTAATTTAATAATCACCCAGCCTCCTGGCATCACGCATTCTAGACCCAGCCACCTGCAAGAAAACCCAGCTTTGCCCACATAAGGCCCTAGGGGGACACAGACAGTAACAATGACTAAAATGTCTTGTTATGTGTCAGGTGTGGTGGCCCATACCTGCAATCCCATCATTTGGGAGGCTGAGACAGGAAGACCACCAGGAAGCCAGCAAGCACTACAAGTGAATCTGAGGCCAGCTTGGACAACATAATGAAACCTTATCTCAAGAAACAAAATAGACAAACAAAAATATTCTGTAATGTTTCCTACCTAAATCATATGAGTTTATTTTATTTTAATATTTAGTGGTAGGGAAAAAAAAACCCCTGCTCAAAATTGATTTCTTCATCTGCCATTTCAAAAGTTTTACAACACATTGTATTGCTTTTATTTTTCTGGCTGATATTGGCAACCATGCACAGTTAACCATGTGAGCTCTTGGGGCTCCAATAGATGCTTTTCTCTCATTTCTGGTTTTCAAATGCATTTCTCTTCTATTAAATGTATTATATTTGTATCTTTCATTAGTATGCAAGATTTGAGGGAAATAAATTTCTAGAAGAAAAATTCCAGGGTGAAAAGGCATAAACATTCAAAAAAAATTATTTAATATATATGGTTGAACTGCTTTCCTAAAATACTGTAATAATTGAAAGTTTTGTGATCACAGTGGAAATTATTTCTCAGAATTTTGGCAATAGGATATATTAGCATTTTCTAAAATGTTTTCCAATTCTATAAATAATGGTGGATTATTTTAATTGGATTTCATTTTTAGTGCTAGAGATTGGGGACTGAGTGTGGGGCTTCATAATGCAGAGCTACATAACCAGCCTGTTTTAAATTTTTTATTTTGAGACAGGATCTAAGTTGCTAATTCGCCTAGGCTGGGCTTGAACCTGAAACCCTTTTGCCTCAGCCTCCCGAAGGCTGGAGTCGCAAGCACATACTATTGTGCCCCACTACAGCTTTTCTTTCTTATTCTGGATCCCTTTTTCTGAGATAGCACCTCTGGGCATTGCCCAGCTAGTCTCAAACCTCGAATACCCAGGCTGGGGATTTAGCTCAGTGGTTCCGGCGCCTGTCTTGCAAGCACAAGGACCCGGGTTCAATCCCCGGTAACCACATACCATACTGAGCGTGGAGACTCACGCCCAGCAGCAATTAGTACCACATACCACAGTGCCGGGTGTGGTGGCTCATGCCTGTAATCCCAGCACTCGGGAAGCAGAGGCAGGAGAATTGCTGTGATGTGAGTTGGAGGCTGAGCTCAGGGCCAGCCTGAACCACAAAGTGAGACCCTGTCTCAAAAAACCTAAACAAAACAAAACAAAACAAAACCTTGAATTCCCTTACTTTGGCATCCCAAGTAACTTGAGATTCCAGGTGTGAGCCCCTATACCCCACCCCAAAATTGTTTCCTGTAATTTTCTTGTAGATTTCCCACTAGACATCCTTGTCTTCACTCCAGCTTCAGGAGAGCTCAGTGTTTTACCAGGCCGTGTGATGCTGATTCCAGATGTTTTAAACACTCTGCGCCCCCCTCCCCCACTTTTGGTGGAATGCTTTACCAATTCCGAAGGTCAGAAGCTTCACGTGGGTCCTTGTGGACTAGAATATAGGTCGTCGGCCATGTCACCAGGTTTGGGGACACTGGAGTCTCTTTCCAGACTTGGTTTCTTGGTTCTTCTTGTCTAGAAAAAAGAATTGTCCAAGAGAACCACAGAAAGGAGCAAGGTTTTGTGTTTATTATAGGTAGGGATAGAAACAGTCCCTGCAGACCTAGTATGTGTCAAGTAAAAGCAGAGGAAGCTACTTCCTCTTGAGAGTCAGAGTGAACCACTGGGAAGGGACACAGCAGCAGACAGCTCAAGGTGGAGAGCAAGGTGGACCGTCGTCGGATGTCTCCCACTCGGCAGGCTGACATCAGGTCAGGGCTGTCCTGTGCAAAACAGCTTGAATTCTCTCACGAAGTCTACCTGTGGGGCCTTGAGAATTACTCTGTACATGTTTTTCACTTTTCTTTTCTTTTCTTTTTTTTTTTTTTTTTTTTTTTGTGGCACTGGGAATTGAACTTGGGTCCTTGTGCTTCCATGGCAGGCACAGTAGCATTTGAGCTAAATCCCTGGCTCTTTCTTTTTTTTTTTTTTTTCCAAAAATTTATTGGTACATTGTAGATATACACAATGAAAACATTAATCATAGGAAATTTGTACCAATACATGATATATCTTCTTTTTTTCCAGTCCTTCCTTTATGAGCAAAAGCTTTGTGTCCATGTTTCCTTTATATTATTTCTCTTTTTTTCTTGTCACTTCTTGTCTCTTCCCCACACTGCCTTGTTCCATTTTTTATTTTTGAGACAAGTTCTCATTTTTGTAGTTCAGGCTGGCCCTGAACTCATTATATAGCCCAAGGGAGCCTCAAACTCACAGCAATCCTCCTGCCTCTGCCTCCTGAGTGCTGAGATTGCAGGCGTGAGCCACCACACCCGGCACTACGGTGTGTGGTACTGATTGCTGGTGGGTGTGAGTCACCACGCCCAGCATTGTTGTATGTGGTTACCGGGATTGAACTAAGGACCTTGTGCCTGCAAGACAGTGGCCCTGATGCTTTTCATTCTTTTAGGAAGAAATCAAGAAGGGAAATAGGTCAAACAAAACCTCCAGTTTTAGTTAGTGAGAAATCACCACACTGGTTTCTACAGTGGTTGCACCAGGCTACCGTCTCATCAACAGTGGAGAAGGGCTCCTTTTTCCCACAGTCCCACCAGCATTTCTTGTTTGATTTCTTGATAACAGACATTCTTTCTAGAATAAGATAAAATCTTAGAGTTGTTCTAAATTTGTACTTCTTGAATGACCAGTGATGTTGAACACTTTTTTCTTAGATACTTGCTATTTCTTCTTCTTCATCTGAGGAGTGTTTATTCATTTCAGAGATCCATTTTCACAATGGGTTTTTTAATTTGAGGGGTCTGATTTTTTTGAGTCCTGTATATATTCTAGATGGTAGTCTTTTGCTTGAAGAATAAATAGCAAAATTTTTTCTCATACTATGAGTTATCTTTTCATTGTGTTGGTGGTTTATTTGTTATGCAGAAGCTTTTTAATGAGATCCTAATTGTTGATTCTTTGTGATACTTCCTATACAACTGAGACTTTGCTCATAAAGTCTTCGCTTCTATCACTGTCTTTGAGAGTTCTACCTCTTCTCTCTTCCAGTAGATTAAATGTTTCTGTTCCTTTTTTTTTTTTTTTAATACTGGGGATTGAACTTGAGACCTCACATTTGTGAGTCAGGCACCAGAACCACTGAGCTAAATCCCTTGGCCTCTGTTTTAATATTTAGATCCTTGATCCATTTGATTTTAGTTTAGTGAGTGTGAAAGATATGGTTCTAGTTTTAATATTCCAGAAATGGAAAGCCAGTTTTTCTAGCACCATTTATTAAAGAGACTTTCTTTTGACGAAGATGTTTGGCACCTTTGTCAAAGATGAGGTGGCCAACTGTGTCTGGAGTTGTTTGCATCTTCCAATCTCTTCCACTGATTCTCAAGTCAATCTTTTTGCTTTTTTCAAATAATAGGAGTTTTGCGGTATTACTCAAAGTGGTGATGCCTCCTTGCCTTGCCTACATTGCCCAGGATTGCTTTTGCTATTCTAGATCTCGTCTGGTTCCAAATGAATTTTAGGGTTGATTTTTCTAATTCTGTGAGATATACTGATGGAATTTTGATTGGGATTGCATAAAATTAATATAACAATTTTGGAAGTGTGGCCATTTTCACTATATTGGTTCTTCCTACCTAAGAACAAGGGATATTGTTCTGTTTTCTGATATCTCCTTCGATATCTTTTTTCAGAGTGTTGTAGTTTTCAACGCAGAGGTCTTTAACTTCCTTTGTTGATTGATTCCTAGGCGTTTCATTTTGGGGGATGCTATTGTGAAAAGTGTTTTGTCTCTAATTTCTCTCTCAGTCATTTGTTATTTGTGTATAAGAAACCTATTGATTTTTGACTGGTAAGTTTGTATCCAGCTATGCCTCTGAATTTAGTTATTAAATCTAGAAATCTTTTGGTGGAGCTTTTGAAGTCTTTTATGTAAAATATCATGTCATCTACAAATAATGATAATTTAACTTCTTCCTTTCCTATCCTTATTCCTTTTATTTCTTCCTCTTTCTAATTGCTTTTGCTAATGTTTTTAGAACTATATTAAATAGGGCTGGTGACAGCATCTTGTTCCTGATTTCAGAGTGAAAGCTTTCAGTTTTTCTCCCTTTAATATGGCTGTTGATTTGTCACAGATAGCTTTTGTTAGACAAGATAAAGTCCATCCATTCCAATTTTCTGTAGAGTTTTTTCATATCATAAATGGGTGTTGGACCTTGTCAAATGCTTATTGCACATCATACGGTTTTTTTCCTTAGCTTTGTTAATATGGTGTATTACATTTATTTATTTGTTTGTTTGTTTATTGTGGCACTGGGGATCAAACTCAGGCCTTTGCGCTGCTATGGTACTACTTGAGCTAAATCCCTGCCCTTGTAATTTCTCCTGTGACTTCTTGCTTATTAAGGAGTGTATTGTTTAATGTCCATGCATTTTCATAATTTCTGTCCTTTCTTTTGCCATTGACTTCTAGTTTAATCTTGCTGATAATAAGCATGGGATGATTTTGATTATTTTGCATTTACTTTAGCATGCTTTACTGGCCAGTGTGTAGTCTGTTTTGGAGACAGTTGCATGTGTTGCTTTGGTTTTTTGTTTTTGAACATGGGCCCTTATGCTTCCATGGCAGGTGTGGTACCAGCTACATCCCTGGGCTAAATCCCTGGCCTCTGATGTGTTGCTGAAAATAGTATGTATTTTGTTATTGCTGAATGGACTATTCTGTAGATATCTGTGAACAACAACTTGCTTGTTCCTTTTCAGTCACATGCTCTTTATTTTTTTGTCCTATTCCTCTTCATTTTAGAATGAAAATGGTAACATTTGGCACCCTGTCTCAATCACTGAGGGAGAACCTTCAGATTTTTACCATAAAGTATGACCTTTTGGTAGAGGGCAAATACTGTTTATTAGATGCTGGGCATGGTGGCACAAGCCTGTATTTCTAGCATTCAGGAAACTGAGGCAGGAGGATTGCTGCAAGTTCAAGATCAGCTGGGGTACGTGCTAAGTTCAAGGTCAACCTGGACTATATAATGAGACTGTATCTCAAAAAACAAAAACAAAATGAAATGAAACCAGAAAGGTGGAGAGGGTCAGTGTAAGTTGTGTAACAGGAGCCACTTACACACCAACATGGATGGGATCATTTCCTGTATACAAAGTCAGTTGATAGTGCACTTGGGCAGCTGGCAGTTCCTCTGTCACTGCAGTCCTTCCCTGCACTGAGCCACACCTGCCTTACTCTCTGTGTCCTCTGCCACCCACAGCTGTCCGTCTCCTAGCAGCTCTGCCTACTGCCACTGCCCACAGGTTGACACCTTGGGGCAGGAGTCCTCATACTCAGCCCAAGAGGGAAGCTGCGTGAGCCCGAGGCATTGTCGGAGCTGGCTTGTCTTTTTGAAGTGGGTAAAGGCAACAAAATCACTTTTAATTTGAAATTTTGATGCCATATGTATATATGCCAAGCCCCATGATGAAGATATTCATTATGTATTGCAAATATTTACTAATTAAAATGTTGAAATTCATCAAAATCCAATGTTCTAAAGTCGTTCAGAATATATAGTTTTTTATATATAGTATAATATAATATCTTATAATATATTATATAATAACATAATATCTTATATATATAATTTTTTTTTCTTGAGATGGGGTCTCACTCCTTAGCCAGCAAAGTGGCCAAACATCGATTCCACCAAAAGTGTGATGGATCATCACTTCTGGCAAATAAATTACCATTTCTGTCCAAAAGGCCAATAAACTGTTTTCAGTGAAATGGACCAAAAAAAAAAAAAGGACTCGGGTGGGAGTGCCTGGGCATTGCGAGGAGGCCGAGGCGGGAGAGAGGATCACAGGTTGAAGCCCAGCTGTTCTGCTTTTGGTCCACACATCCCCCCAAAGCCTCCTGTGGTCACAGGTGGCTTTTTCTGAGGTGGCTGAATGTGGAGTGTGTGATGCTGGGATTCAGGGCGTGCGATTACTAAACCAGCACACTGAGTGGTTTGCCACTGCTGTAAGTCCAGCGGGTTGGATAAGATCAAAGGGGCAGAAAGATGCTGTTAAGTTTCCTTTGTTGCTTTTGCTACTACGGGAGAGTCGTGAATTGTTTTTTGCTCTGTGATGTCTCTTTGCCGTGTGCCACTCTGCCTGGGAGCCTGCTGAGGTGGACTGAAACGTTCACAGACGCTGAGTTACATCAACCCTCTCCCCCTTGGCTCTGCGTGTCTGGTGTTCAGCCTCACCAACAAGAGAAAAGCAACTAAGACACAGGCCTATTCAACTTAGCACAAACCCTGTCTCAAAACAAAGAATATTGACAGTGCTGATTCTAAACTTCTCATTTTTAAACCATCGATTCTTCACTGTGGTGAGATTAAGGAGATAAAGTCTCTGAGCCCTTTTAGATCTTGATATGAAACTCATATATGAGCTACTATTACGTCTAATCCAGAACGATCCACTGAAGTGATACATATATCGAAATCTGAATGATAACAGAGAATTGGTATTGTGTTTAGTTCATTTCGTTGATCTGTTGAGTTTAGAACTAATTTTGGTGGGGGTTACTGAGGATCACACCCAGGGCCATTGCACTGATATATCCCCTATCATTTTTATTTATTTACTTATTTTCCTTTGAGACGGAATCTCACAATTAACCCTAAATTGCACACGCTGGGTTTCAGTGTTCGATCTGCCTGCCTCAGCCTCCACAGCGCTGGAATTACAGGTGTGGCCCACCATCTCTAGCTAAATTGAGCTTTTAATTGAACAATATGTTTGCATTTGTACAAAACCAAGAATTATCAAGTTCTTTGTTGATGAGCTCTGCCTTCTCTGTGTAATGCCAGTCTGTGCTGGGTTTTGTTTTGTTGGTTTTTTTCATTAGTTTTATTTGTGTCTTGAAACTTGTCTGACTTCACTTACGAAGACATCAGGCTGTATCAGACTCTGCATTCCCTGCTTGATGACTGCACAGATGACTAATTGAGTTTGAGGCACATTCTTGTTAGAAAACTTCATCACATTGTTCCAGAGAAGCAGTGGTAGGCATAGGTAATTAAAAATGTTTTTGCTTTCCTTCCTTTGAAATGACCACAGTGTTCTATAAAACAACAATGGCTCTACTTTTCTTCCTTTAGAGAGTTATATTTTGTCATTTTTGGTCTTTCTGGCTAGAATTTCTTTGGAAAACTAAAAATAATTTTTCTCCTATTATTGAAGGCTTTTCCATCTCCACTGTTTTTTTCTTTTCTAAATAGAATAGAAATAAGCTTGATTTATTTTTGTTTGTTGTTTCTGACTGTATATTAATGTCCTCAAAGCATTCTTGGGACAGAATTGAACTTCTCAGCTTTCGTTTCCGACACTGAATGATTAGCTCTGGCAGAAGAGGCTGGGAGCCAGGCTTAGTGGTAGTGTGAGCTGAGCATTTCCTAGGCTTCCGCTTCTACCCACTTCTGTTTCCTAAATTTCCTCTTCCCCCGTGGCCCCCACGCACATCCGTCCAGGCACTCTCCGGAGCCACCCGCTCCTCTTGTCCAAGGAGAACGCCAAGTCTCTGCCTGAGCCTTTCAAAATGAATCTCTCACCAGGGGACCCTGGGAATTTTACAGTAACAAAAATTCCATTTTCCAAGACAAAGAAGCCACTGTTTTCAACCAGACATTCCTTAGTCCCTCAGCTGGAATATTTTACTGAAATATCTCCATTTAGAAATACAGAGGCCTGAGTGGGCTTTAATGCTACAGTTCTTGCCCTGGATTCAGGCCCACTGCAAAGATAGGTAAAACTCTTAGGTTCTTTAATAAAAATGAATTTTGGCGATATAATTACCATCCTATATGTTTCTTCTTCCCCCTCTTTTGGTAATCCTGTAGTTAACCCTCTGTGATTTGGGATTTCCTTAATAGAAGTCTGTTTTTCTGAGATTCTGAACAAGGGATCTCAAGTGTCAATAGCCTCTGTCATCCTGGAGCTGCCACTGATGGATAGCGGTAAAGAAGCAACTTCACCGGGAGCCCCTGGTTTTCTACCCCAAGGACACATTTCTCTAGAAGATCATCTAATTTTACATTGCTATGGAAACAACTCAGTCCAAAAAGATTATTTGTTAACTTGGCTTTTTCCCAGTTATTCTTACTTGTTATTCATTTGTTTAGTTCTCCCCACCCCCTTTACTACCTAGGATTGAACTCAGGGCCTTTGCACTGAGTTGCATTCTTAGTCCTTTTCATTTTTTTAATTTTAAATGAAACAAGGTCTTCCTAAGTCACTACATTGCTCAGGCTGGGCTCAAATTTGTCATTGTGCTGGGCATGGTGGCTCATACTTGTAATCCTAGCACTCAGGAGGGAGAGACAGGAGGACTGCTGTGAGTTCAAGGCTCGCCTGGGCTACATAGTGAGCTCAGGGCCAGCCTGAACTACAAAGCAAGCGCTCATCTCAATAAAAAAAAAAAAAAAAAAAATCAAATTTGCGATCCTCCTGCCTCAGAGTGTTGGGGATTACAAGCATGAGCCATCATTAAGCCCAGCTTAGTGTCTTTTCTATCAGATTTCTTTATCTCTAAGATCATCACCATCCTTGGAGGTGAATTAACGTAAAAACAGCAAGCGATGGCAGACAGGGATGGTGGACCATACCGATAATCCCAGCATTCGGGAGGCTGAGGCAGGAGGGTGGCTATGACTGTGAGTCCAGACTGGGTTACATAGTGAGTTCTGTACCAGTTTGGACTACATAGTGAGACCCTGTTTAAAAAAAAAAAAGATGGCAGAAAGCAAACAAAAGGTGTGGAGCAGACAGGCAAGGTGCTGAGAGCTGGGAGGAGTGCTGCTTCTGGGTACCTCCCTTCCCAGGGGCCACCCCAAGGCCAGGACTGGGCCACTGAGCTTCCTTCAGGTTTTGCAGAGGACTGGAAAGGAAGGACCTCGCTCCCAGCAAACCCCCCGGAAGGCAGCTGGTGGTCTCCCTTAGTGGCCCTCAGGAAGGAATCCTGTCACTGCGCCGCTGGCTGGGCATTGTGTGCAGGCCTAACAGATGGGCCACTATTCCTTCTTGTCTGTGCTCCAGCAGAGAGGAGGAGGAGGAGGAGGAAGCAGATGTCGCTCTGTGGGAGGAGGCACTGGTGAATCCAGCGATCCTGCTGGGTGTCCTGCCCAGTCAGCTGTTGTAGGCAGCTGACGGAAGCAGCGCTGCAGCCTTCATCTGTCTGGGCTGAGTCTGCTCTTGCTTAAACACTTGCTGGCTGAGCTGAGAGCCCACAGCATGGTGGAGAGCTGCAGGGGTCTCTGATTTCATCAAGCACAGATATCAAGATGTACATTTTCTACATCTTGTATTTTTATTGCTAAGCCAGTATGGCACCATGAAAGGCCAATTTTGATCATTTTTGTGTATTTAATTTTAATTTTTTTCTTCGAGGCAAGGTCTTGCTCTGCAGTTCAGGCTGGCCTTGAACTCACTATGTAGCCCAAGTTTGCCTGAAACTTGTGGCTATCCTCCTGTCTCAGCTTCCCAACTATGCTTTATGTAGCAAAACCTAAAATGAATCAGAAAATTGTATGCAACAAATAAACCCTCAGTATGGTGATTTTACCCTTAAGGAAGAAGGCAAGAAGGGTTCGGGGTATGGAGAAATAGAAGAAGAGTGAGAGGTTAGAAGCAAGGCTGGAGGACAAAGGAAGATCATACAAACTTAGGGGAGCTGGTGAAGAACTCAGAAGGGAAAGAGAAAGAAGAAATCAAATCAGGAGCATAACAGAAAGACAATAACAAAACTAGGCTGGAGATTTAGTTCAAGGAGTACCATGCCTACACTGGGGAAGCATGAGGGCCTGAGCTCAATCCCCAGTACTGCTAAAGAAATAAAAAACAAAAAGCCAAATCATAACAAAATTAGAAACCATGGTCAACACTCATATAAAAAGAACAGTCAAGAAAAGACAAAACAATAATAAAAACCAGAAAAGAGAGAGAAAAACAAAAAGAAAAATAAGAGAAAAGGAAAGAAAAGAGAAAGTCCAATTCAAAGCGTGTCTCCGCTGTCCCTGGCAGACAGGATGGGCAGAGTCCAGATTGGAGTAGATTGGTCCTAGCGAGCCAGCTGTAGCTTGATGGTGGGCACCTGGGTGATCTACACAAGCCTGCACCTTCAGTTCACTGAAGCTCAGGCTGATATCTGGTTATGAGGCTGGAACCTTGGTAAGCCTGAATCAGCCTGTGTGTTCCCACCAGCGTGAACTGTGCTCCCTGACCTCCGGCCGACTGGAACTTGGCATCCTAACCAAGACACCAGGGGTCACTGGATGGATCTGGCCCATAGCTTGTCTGAGTTCTGAGCTCAGTTGGTCCTTCTCCAGCTGACCGTGACAAGATAGCTACTGGCCAGCTGCCCTCCCCTGGGTGACAACTGAACCCGAATAACTCACCAGTCACTCTAGTGCAGTGCACCCCCTGTTCCGTCCAACTGGTCTGTTTCTCTGTGGAGGTCTCTGGGGTCACCAGTAGTCACTGTGTGTCTGCAGGTTTGACCTGTTGTTGCAGCGTCATGAGTCAGGGCCGTGGGAGAAAATGCTGCTTGCCAGCTCCTTTTCCTTGAAGTCTCTTTCTTCACTCTCCCCCAGGACTTCAGTTCTTTGTGTTTTTGTTTTGTTTTGTTTTGTTTGTTTGTTTTTTTGAGAGAAGTTTACAGGAAGGTCTTGAATTCATGGCAATTCTCCTGCCTCAGCCTCCCGAGTTTGGGGCCATAGACATGTACCACCATGCC
This sequence comes from Petromus typicus, assembly GCA_004026965.1. Lineage (NCBI taxonomy): Eukaryota > Metazoa > Chordata > Mammalia > Rodentia > Petromuridae > Petromus > Petromus typicus. Next base: position 16,439 of record PVIR01011197.1, read on the forward strand.
TGGCCCTGTGAACTTCGGTTCTCACCTCAGACCCTTGCTGGACTCCAGCCACACACTTCCTTCCTTCTTCACCCCCTTGTAGCACTATATTCTAGTGTCAGGACATCAAATCTCAGAGAGGCTCTTTCTTTGCTGCTTAGCACCTCACCATCTTCCATCTCCACTATATTTCATTCATTCATTCATTCATTCATTCATTTGAAGCAAAGCATTTATAACACTCAATATAGGAAATTTGCACCTGTATATATTTATTCTACATCTTTTTTCCCCGTCTCCCACCCCCAGCACATTTTAGATAGATTAAAAAAAAATACATTTGTTTGCAACTCTGGCTGCTTGTGAGAATCATTTGTGAAATCTTCAAACTCTGAGATCACTGAATTCAAATTCACAGTCTGGGGTGGGAAACTTTTAATAAACTCAAAATGCAAATAGGAGATAATTTAAAGTAGCTATTTTAACCTGGACATGCCATCTCATGTCTGTAATCCCAGCTACTCTAGATCTTGAGGCAGGAGGATCCTAAGTTTGAGGGTGTCCTGGACAACTTTTAAAGATGCTGAGAATAAAAACATAAAAGGGTCTGGGGATGTGGCTGGGTAGAAGAGCGCTTGCCCAACATGTACAAGGACCTGGGTTCCATCCCCAGTGCCAGGCAAAGCAGAGGCAGAAAAAAACCCCAAACCAAAAAGCTACTTTGACTCTTCAGTCAGTTTCCTCCTTAGTTTCTCTCTGGTCACACTGCCCTCCTACCTCAGAAGAAATCATTAGAATTAATTATTTTTTCAGCCAAACACTGAAGCTTGTATATGAAAAAACATGTAAGTCCACCAAGTAATACGGGACTTATAAATGAAGTTATGTCATATGCATCTTTCTGAATCTTGCTCCTCTTTTTGTTCATGATTTATTCATATGGATGCATATAGTTTTAGTTCTTCATTCTCATTACATGCTAGTGTTCTGGATAAGTACTTTTCAGAAATGTGTTTAATTAAAGACAGGATCTCTCTTTGTAGCCCAAGCTGGCCTCAAAGTTGCAGTGATCCTCCTCCCTCAGCCTCCCCCCCACCTGGGGTGCTAGGATCACAGGTGTGCACCACCACACCCTGGCTTCAAAAATTTAAGTACTGTTTTAATAAAACTACTTCCATTTTGGTGACTTTATTCCAGTTTTGCTTTCAAGCTGTTAAACAGATTAATTGGGAGATGATTAGTCTGAAATGGTGCTGATTTCTTAAGTTCCTGCATAAACAAAACTGAACCAAACACAGAATGAATGGCCACTGCCAAGAAAACATGAGCATTCCCTCTGCAGTGAGGTGGGTGTGGTGGCACACGCCTGTCATCCCTGCACTCAGGAGTTCGAGACCGGTCTGGGCTACACAGTGAGCTCAAAGCCAGCCTGAACAACACAAGTCTCCAAAAAAAGTGGGGAGAAAAAAATTACGCAAGTTGAACTCGGCCATGACTCGGCCATGTGGCAGTCACTACCTGGCCCCTAAGGGAGATTCGCCAGTCAGAAACCCCGTGACTTCTCCCCAGGCACTTCCCGCCTAACCAAGCAGATCAGTACCCCCTCTCTGCCTTCCCAAGCCCCTTAAAACATTCCTGTCTTGCTTCCCCACAGAGCCCTGAGTTCTAAGGGTCTGATGCCTGATTCATCAGTGTTCACAGCAACTGTTTAGGATTTTAGTGCGCCCGAGTTTATCTTCTATCAAGAGAGAGAGAGACAGACAGACAGACAGACAGAGACACAGAGACAGAGACAGAAAGGCAGAGAGAGACACAGAGAGAGAACCCAGGATCTTTGTGCAGTGATAAATCTCTAGCCCTTTAATTGGCTGGGCTCAAATTTATGACACTCCTGCCTCAGCCTCGCACAGTGCAGGAGCGCACCACCAGGGCTGTGTCAACACATCGTGTTAGTAGTCATAATCCCATTGGAACTCTGTTTGGGGAGGTCTTCTTTTTATATTTGCTATCGTATCATAAATTTCTTCTGATATTTTCATATGTCACAATGATTACTTAGTTGCACATTTTTCTACATGTTTATTTATCATAATTTACCAAACTATGCCTGTACTATTTGTCCCTAGTTTATTTTGAGGGAAATGGAAACAGCAATGCCATCAGGAAGATTTTGAAGGAAGTAGCTTGTTATTTCTTTAGCCCAGTGGTGGTGAACCTATGGTGCATATGTTATTTGTTTTTTGTTTTAAGACAAAAGATGTTAACATGGAGTTGTTTTTCCTAAACTAAAATCTCAATATTCGGGTTTAATTGCAGGGCTGATGCTTTGAAATAAATAGGTGGGTTTGATTTGCAATTTGGGCGCTCGACTCTGAAAGACTCTACCACTGCTCTGGGGTAACTTCTCAGCAGAATTACTGAACCAGAGACTTCGAACAATTTTATGACTCTTGACACATTTTGTAATGTTGTTTTTCAAATGTACTTTTACTGTCTCTGGATAAACTCTAGTTATTATTTCATGGGATAATGTAATAGTAGGAGTGTTTCTTTTCATGGAGTAAATCCAACACTGGAAAGAATTCCTCAAAGCCAAGCACAATGGTTCATGGCTACAACCCCATCATTCTGACTGGGGCCTGAGACAGGAGGATCAGAAGCTAGAGTCCTGTCTGGACAGGTTAGCGGTTTGGGAAGAGTCTGTCTTAAAAAAAGAAAAAAAAAAATAGATGGGATTGGGGATGTAGCTCAGTGTGAAGGCCTTGAGTTTAATCTCTCTCTCTCTCTCTCTCACACACACACACACACACACACACAGGAGCCAACATACCAAGCTAATGTGCAACAATAAATGAATAGCAAATATGTGAGAAATAGCAACTAGTTTAGGTAGTAAATTGCTTTTTGTTGTGACTTAACAATGATAATTGGAAATCTCATGTTCTCAACTTTAGTTTCCTTATGTAAAAAATAAAAAGAAGTAATAGATACAGTAGGCGTTGGGGGGTGTGGCTCATGAAAGCAAACATCTAGAATGCTCAAGGCCCTGGGCTCAATCTTCAGTGCTCAAAAAAAAAAAAAAAGCACACTGAACAGCATTTTTGTACATCTTGTATCATGTACTAAATATATATATACATTCTTTTTTTTTAGGGTTTTTTTTGAGACAGGGTCCAGCTGTAGTTCCAGCTGTCCCTGAGCTCAGCCTCAAACTCACATCACAGCAATCCTCTTGCCTCTGCCTCCCGAGTGCTGGGATTACAGCTGTGAGCCACCACGCCTGGCACTGTGGTGTGTGGCATTGATTGCTGCTGGGGTGAGTCTCCACACCCGGTGGGGTGTCTCCACACCCAGTACTGTATGTGGTTACCGGGGATAGAACCCGGGTCCTTGTGCTTGCAAGACAGGCGCCGGAACCACTGAGCTAAATCCCCAGCCCCCAAATATATTTTTTGAAACAGGTTCTTGCCATGTAGTTCAGGCTGGTCTTAAACTCACTCCACAGCCCAGGCTGGCCTCAAACTTCCAGAGATCCTCCTGCTTCAGCCTCCATGCCTAGCTTGGGTGCAGTTTTAAAAATCTGACATCAGAGTATTTAATCTTCAAAACTCTGTGCAGTAGGACTTATTATTACCATTCCTCTTTCAGACAGCTGAGGAACTAAGACATAGAGAAGTTAAATGCACAATTTATAAGTGGCAGAGCTAGAATTCTACCTCAGACATAAACCCAGAGCTCATGCTTCTACAATTAAAGTTCATATGAAACATCTAGTGCAGAGGCTGGTAGAAAGGAAGCACTCAATACATGCTTGCTGTTCTCATTACAATATGTTTTAAAAACCAACCGAACTTGTTATCGGGAGAGACTGTTTCAGAGCTCCAGACAGCAGCAGCAGTGAGAGAGAGTTTCAGCAAAACAAGTGACTCAGTAGAGGCTGGACGCCGTGGGTGCTGGGCACGAGCGGGGGTGGCCGAGCACCTGTCAGGACAGAGGTGGCCGTGCCGGGAGACCTCCCAGAGGCTGCTGAAGGGGCTGGTGTGGTTCTAGGCCGGAGTCTTCCACGCCTGTCTCTGTACAGTGAGGCTTCGTTTGTTTTCTTTTATAGGAGGCTCAGTCACAAACCTTGCTGGTGTTATCTTCGTTTCTATGGTGTGAATCACCTGCCGATGGGAGCATGACTCTGTAGTCTACGAGCGCCGCTGGCGATGCCTCGTGTTCTAACAGTTGATGTGATCTAACACCTGCACATTATGCTGGGGACACAGACACATACATCCCCCAGTTCCTGTGCTACCGTGCTTGGGCCTCCCAGGCAGGGATCTGAGGTCACTGTCACTGGGCAAGGTGCCACCCGGGACTCTGTCATTTAACTTGTTAAGAGAACATACAGTCCCATGAAATGTCCTGTGTGACTTTTTTTTTTTAAGACAAGGTCTCAGTATGTATCTCAGTCTTCCTGCCCCAGCCTCCAGAGTGCTGGGATTACAGGTGTGTGGCGCCGCACCTGGCCCGGATTGTCACATTGAAAAATGACGGGAGGGGCCGGGGAGTTAGCTCAGTGGTTCCGGCGCCTGTCTTGAAAGCGCAAGGACCCGGGTTTGATTCCCCGGTAACCATATAACAATACTGGGTGTGGAGACCCACACCCAGCAGCAACCAGTACCACATTCCACAGTGCCGGGCGTGGTGGCTCACGCCTGTAATCCCAGCACTCGGGAGGCAGAGGCAGGAGGATTGTTGTGATGTGAGTTTGAGGCTGAGCTCAGGGCCAGCCTGAACCACAAAGCGAGACCCTGTCTCCAAAAACCTAAAAAAAAAAAAAAAAAAAATGACGGGATTCTGACCGCAGATGTGAGTTGATATCGCATCACGATGACTCGGTTTGTGAGGTGATCTCAGAGCTCAGAGAGTTCCCTGCTGGGAAGGGGAACTGTTCCCTTGACAGAAGTAATAGCTTTGCTTGATGCTTGGGGAAATGCTACTAGGCCTCTAATTTGTCTTCTTCTAGAATTTCAGATTTCAGTCTAAGTAATTATATCGCTTTATCATTCTTTTTTTTTTTTCTTTTGGTGATACTAAAGATTGAACCTAGGACCTTCTCACTAAGTTACATCCCCAACCCTTTAAAAAAATTTTAACTTTGAGATAATATCTTGCTAAGTTGCCATGTTGCCCAGGCTGAGATTGAGTTTGTGACCCTCCTGCCTCAGCCTCCTGGATGTTGGGGTCACAAATGTGTACCACCATGCCCAGCTGGCTATTGCTGTTTCATTTCGAATGTACATCCATAGCTTCAGGACAGTGCACAGCTTTACCTACTGACTTTTTGTCCTTCTCCAGAGAGGTGATTGAAACAGCATAGTTCATTCCATTACAGAGTTGCAGAGGATAAAATTGGTAACAAATGTGCCAGGCCGGCTCAAGGAATTGGTGCTTAGGAACCAATTTCTTTTCAGTTATGTCATTTTTTTCTTAGCTTAATGTTTTACGGAGTTCTGAATGTGTAGTTACTATGGAGACCAACAAAAATAGGCATAAAGTTTTGGATATCAAACTGTCAACAATTTACTATATAAAGAGTAGGATGAAGAGTTGGAAGGGAGGCCGCAGGCTTTTGAAACAATGTCTGGAAGCTTAGTGTCTAATGTCCTCAAGAAAGGGCCAGTGAACACAGGAATGAGCTTGCTTTCTCCTGTCTTCTCTCCCTCCCTTCTTCCCTTCTTTCCATCTTTCCTTTTCTTTTTTTGAGATAAGGTCTTGCTATATAGTTCTGGCTGGCCTGGACCTCACGGCAATCCTCCTGCCTCAGCCTCCTGAGTGTTGGGATAATAGGCATGCACCACCATGCCCAATGAGAATAGGAAGTTTAGACATAAAACTCTCCAAAGATCTTCAGACAAGCAACTTGAAATGATCATTTATGAATCACCATCAGCACACAGTTTGCCTTACCCCACAAACCTTTTTATTTGATAGTGTTCAACTATCTTCAAGATGACTAGCACTTCTGAAATAAGTCACACACTGCTTTCTCCAGAGTATGGTTCTCCTGTGCACACAGGTGACGTATGTATGCGTGTAATCTGCATTTAATCTAGACATATTGTAACTCACAATGTGAAAAATGCCATTTTATTTTGAGTCAACTAAGCTTTGTAATCTGACCAAGTAATACATAACTACAGGCACACATTTGGGGAACGTCAAAGGGGGTGCGTGTCACCTGGTGATCATCCAAGCCAGGTTCCTGTGTGACTCCCACTGTCTTGTGCGTCCTGAGTCCAGAGAGGCGAGGGTGGGGCCGTGGTCACTCAGGGACCTGGCCTGGAGCTTCAGGCCAGTAACAACAGTGCTTCGGGGCCACCGCCCTACAGCAGGCGAGCACCACTGCCAGCAGGAACTTGTGTTATTTACCTGCATAAAGCAAATATGGAGAGATTGGCTTGGGCTAAAAATACTCCAGGTGAGCTTGCAGGACCGGATGCTGAGAGAATGAGCTCATACTGTGGGCTTTCAGGATGGAAAAATTCTCCTTTATCCTGTAGCACTAAGATGAAAGTCAAGTTTTGACTCAAATGACACCAGCAAACATGACTCAGGAAAGAGTTGTCAAAACTTCTGTTCAAGAAGGACATACATTGTAGCCAAGCACATAATTCAGTTTATCATATTGCTCTTCAACAGATTATACTTCGCTACTTTTTAGAGATTGTAGAGTTGTATTAAATATGAAAATTATTTCTGCACATTGTGTAATTTTTTTTGGGGGGGGGAAACGTAGCCTGTGTTATTTGTCATCTACAAAACCAGGCAGAGTAATTAAGATCAGAATTTATCCCCAGAAAAATGAAACTTTCCTTCCTGCCTGAGGAAAAGCCTCAGTAGGGACGGGTTATGTCACTGGGGAAGGGAAAGAGGAATTTCATCTTCTCTCTGTTTCAGGAAGCTCGAATTGAAGCTTGTTTCCTGTTTTATTTTATCTTTTGAGACAGGGTCTCACTTTGTAGTTCAGGCTGGCCCTGAGCTCACTATGTAGCCAAGGCGAGCCTCGAACTCACAGCAATCCTCCTGCCTCTGCCTCCAAATTCTGGGATTACAGGCGTGAGTCTCCACACCTGGCTGTTTTATTTTCTTTTTGAGACAGGCCTTGCAGTGTAGCACGGATTTCTCCGGGTTCGATCTCCAGGCGCCTTGACCTTTCCGGGAAGAGGGGCCTCTGTGCTCTCTCCACCCACAGACCACGCAGTTAATTTAGTAGGACCCGGTCTGCCTACAGGAACTCGGCCTCAGCAGGAGATTCAATACTGGAAGAGACAGGAGGAACCAAGAGCAGCCACGTTCTTCCTCACGCAGGGAGAGGCCGGGCTGATGGAGCCAGAGCTGAATGTGCAGATCTGGACCGGAAGCCGAGCGTGGGGTGCAGTCCTCCTACACGTGGTAAACTGAGTCCTCCGCTCAGGACAGCGGAGCGCGCTGCCCCAGGCCCGGCTCCCCCCAGTGTGCAGTTCCCAGGCAATCTGGGTAGGAAGCGTACATCTAGGTTCAGGGCTTTGTATTTAAAGAAATGGATCGCTGTGAATCTGCCGTGCAAAGACGGTGCCAACCGCCCTCCTCACGCTGTTTTGTAAAACAGTCCCGAGCCCCGAAGCTTTTCCTTATTGGGATGTGTCCCCGGATGAACTTGCCCGGACCAGACACTTCATCTGCGAGTCTTTCGCACACACGGAGGAAGCGAAGCCTGAAATCCTGGATTCTCTGGCCCGTAGTTAGAGATAATTCTCTTTCTAGAAAACAGTCTTTATCTGGCCTCGAGACTAGACAGCTGGCGCTCTGTTCCGTGTGCAACCCTGTACTTGGAGCCTTCGAGACACCCCGTCCCCCGCGCCGAGGAGAATCCCTCCCGGTGCTTTCTCTCCTGCGGCCCTGTGCCCACAGTGAGTTCGCACAAAGCAGAGAGTGTTCAGACAAGGACGAAAGCCGTGCTCCGGCAGGGGACGGAGCTGACTGAAGAGGACTTGCCTGATGCTTGTGAGGCCCTAGGTTCAATCCTTACACCACGAAGCAAACAAGCGAACAGAACAGGAAACAAAGAAACAGTTTATGATGAGCATCCTGGAAGCCAATTACGTTGCGCTGGTCCTGCTAAGTACATAGAAGGGCAGATTAGAGATTAGGGCGTTATGAAAGCTATAAACAGGTAAATTTTTATAAAATTGTGTGTTTAGCATGTGCCAGGCATTTTTTATATGTCCTTCATGTTTGAAATTCCTCATTTACCTGACTAGTATATATTGTGAAGATTATTATTATTGTTATTATAGTTATTATTGAGACAGGATCTCTCTGTAGTGTAGGTCAAGCTGGCCTTGAACTTACTGTGTAGCCTGGGCTAGCCGGGAATTTTAAGCAGTCCTCCTGCCTCTGCCTCCTGTGTGCTGGGGGTCGCAGGTATGTGTCACCATGTCCAGCCAAACAGCTTAATGTGGATACAAACGTGTGAGTTGTGCCTTGATGGACAGTTATCAAGGTCAGAGTGCAGAGGGGAGCACCTGGGAAGAGAGAGTTTAGGGCACAGTTAGACCTGGTGACCACCTCCCTCCTGTGTTGAAGACAGAACCGGGCCCCGCACACCCGGGCAGGTGCTGGGCCCTTCAGCCTCACCCCAGCCCCTGGGGTACTTCTGCTTCCCTCTGGGTACCCTTTGACCCCTGTCTCTGACTACAGGATGGTGCCCTCTGATTCCTGATCAAGGTAGACAAAGTTATTAATTTGGCCAGAAACATCACTTAAACTATACCGTACGGGTGGACTCTGGTGGGTTCGTTAAAAAGTTAAACTGGACTTTAAATTAAGCCCTCAAGCCCCTTTTGTTTTGTATGTCTTTAGACAGGAATCGGCTATGTAATCCAGGCTGCCCTCAAACTTGCTATGATTGCCCTGCTTCAGCCTCCTAAAGTACTGGGATTACAGGTATGAGCCATCACACCCGGCTTGTCCTACAGACTTGCTGAGTCCAAATGTGAGTCCAGGTTTTCAGTTTGGGAATTCTGAGTCTGTCTTTCTTTTAAAGATTTTAGGAAAAATCAACCTTAGTTATCTGCTTGAGAGACAGATGGACAGGTAACAGGCAAACCCTACTCAATTCGATCCCAGATTGGCGATCTAACTGACTCAGATGATCTGAGTGTCCTCTCAAGCTAATACGGTCTGAAGATGCTTCTGGTGTGCAGCGGAGTCAACCTGGAGCCGCCTCCTGGCCTTCGGGGGCTAAGGGTTCGCATTGTCCTGCTTTCTCAGCCATCCCCAGGTCTAAGCTCTGGCTCCTCCTCCAAACCCGATTCCTGGGCCCAAGGGTGCTGCGCTTTTCTATCAGTGAGTCATTGGTTATTTCTTCCCTGATTCATTAATTTGGGTTGAAAATTTATCTTTTCAGGTACCGCAGGCACTTTGTGGTGAACAGTATTTTCACTTTCTTATCTGATTTCTGCGCGAATGTTTCTTAGATGTCTGCTGCACGCCACTACTGTACTGGCCACTGCGAGACCGGAAATGGGCAAAATCTAGGGTTTTACCCTCAGGTTTCTTGTGGTCTGGTGGAAATAAAGAGGCAAGTACCAGGAACTATTGGGAAATCCTTAAGTCTAACAGCCTGCCCAGATTGGGCTGGGCTGTGAACTTGGGGTGAGGACACTACAGAAATACTTCTGGGGAAGCTGTGGCCTCACCGAGGTCTCTTCACCCCGGAAGGAGACGGGCGCATCTGCTGCTACGCGAACAGGGTGATTTCCTCATGATCGTGACGCGAAAGCAGATATTTAATACACGGAAGATTTTCAGTCACCTACAAAGAGAAAACAGATTTTTAAGTGCCATTTATCAATTTATCTATCTCTCAATGTATTTATTGCAGGACTGGGATTGGACCCCGGGCCTTTACACTGAGCTACGTCTCCGGGCCTTTTTAAATTTTTAATTTGTTTTCAGTCCTTTTTTTATTTTAAGACCAGGTCTCATTCTGTTGCACAGTTGCCCAGGTGAGGCTTGAACTCATGACCTCCTGCCTTTACTGCTCAGAATACTAGGATTTCCTCCCACCATGGCAGGAAAAATTTCTCCCAATTATAGAAGAAATGTAATATTTTATACACTATTTGGGACACAATTGAGTATGAGAATAAAAATTTAAATAAGTCAACTTGGAAGTTAGGCACTGTGGTAAACACTTGCCACCCAGATATCCAGGAGGCTGAGGCAGGAGGATGCAGGCCAGCCTAGGCCACTTAGGAAGACCTTGTTTTAAAATAAAATACAAAAGGGCTGAGAATATTACCCAACATATGTGAAGCCCTGAATTCAATCCCCAATGGAGAAAAAATATTAAAGTACCTACGCTTTCCCTGTTTAGAGACACAGCCGGTATTCCTGCTCACAGGTTCCACATCTATGGATTCAACCAAGAACTACTTAGAAAAAAAGTGTCAGACATTTTCCTTGTCATTATTCCCTAAACAATGTGATTTAACACTTACAGCTGTTTACATATTGTTCCACTGTGTTGGGTATGGGCAGCACTCCAGAGCTGATCTGAAACCTAAAAAGGTGGGCAGAGGGCTCATGCAAACATCATTTCATGTCAGGAACTGCTCATCGGGGTTTGGACCCGCAGTGCTGGTTGTGGGGTTTCTGGAGCCAATCTTCCAGATTGCAGAGGGGGCTCTTCTTGGAGAAATGATCCTCAGGCGCTACAGAAAGCTGCCCCCTCGTATTTTCCCAGTAGCGATGAGATAACAGGTGAACGGGCGGCTGGGGACTTGGACTGTTGAGCAGTACTGGGACAGGTGGGTTTGGACTCTTGGGGATGGGGTGAGTGCATTTTACAATATAGATGGATGGGACACCTGGGGCCAGGGGTGGAAGGAAGGCTATGGTCTCAGTGTGGTCCATGTCAGAAAAGCCTTGGGCTCCCAGGGCAGTGGCAGGAGGAGGTGGTAGAGCCTTTGAGGTGTGGCCTAGCGGGGGACCCCTGAGCCAGCTGAGTCCCTCAAAAGGGCTGGGGGCCTCTGTCTCTCTGATTCCTTGCTCAGTAGGTGACTGCTTGCTTTGACATGTGCTTTTGCTATTTGACGTCTGCCATTCACCATGAAGTCTTTGACAGAACTGAGCAATGCCCTAGACTCTATAAAATTGTGGGTTAAAGAAACCTTTTTAATCTATACGTTTAGCTGCCTCAAGGAATTCATTGTAGTAGTACAAACTAACTTATATGAACTTGTGGCTGGCAAAGAATTCAGGATACAATTCAAACTGTAGGTACAGTGGTTTCTTGTTTCACAAACTCAAATTATTTCCATGATTCTGGTCATAAACTGAATTGAATGAGTACTAAATCATACTCAATGGTTAACTTATGGGAAAATTTGATTCAATTCAAATGATTTACAGAAAAATCTGATTCAATTTAGTCAATCCCAGGACACCAGATTTCTGGGCTTCCCATATAGATTTGGAACACATTAATAACACATTTATGCAAATGTAATTGAGGCAGGTTGAACATCAGCCTTGTCATCCCTAGCCTTTATCCTATTGAAGCACATCCCTTGTACTTCTGATTTTTTAAAGTTTTTTTTAAACAGGAAGAGATGTTGAAATTTATTAAATACTTTCTCTTCATCTCCCGAGATGATCAGACGGTTCAGCCCATTCTGTTCATGTGATTATGTTCATCAATTTGCATAGATTGAACCATCCTTGCATTCTGTGATAAATCTCACCACATGGTGGTGTATAATTTTTTCTTATGTGTTGTTGGCATCAGTCCTCTAGGGGGTCTTTTGAGAATTTCTGTACCTACATTCATCAAGGATATTGGTCTATTGCTCTCTATTTCTGCTGTATCTTTGGTGCTGGCATCAGGGTAATGCTGGGCTGAGAGGAGTATTTGGGAAGGTCCTCTCCCTTTTGGTACTCTAGAATAATTTGAGAAGAATTAGAATTATTTATTCCTGAAAAATATATTTATCTTTTGCAGTGCTGTGGCTTGTACATGTTAGATGAGTATTCTACCATGGATGACATCCCTATCTCTTTTTCAAAATCTCGCTTATTTTCCTGCTGCTTTGCTTTTATTTCCAAATTCTCACTGTGAGATCATGTCGTGTGGCCGTAGGATTCATGTGTGGCTTCCTGGACTGTAAGACTCACTGGCACCAGTTCTCTGCCTTCACCTTTCCCGTGATGGTACAAATCCACAGGCTCCTGCATAAGGTACCATTACCGCAGTTCACGGTGGGTCAAGGGAGCAAAGCAACAAGGGAACCTTAAGAGTGAGTGTCTTTCTGCCCCTTTTATCTCATCCAGACTTCCAGGACGAAGGTGCTGGCAAACCAATCAGAGTACTGGTTTAACAGTCACATACCCTTCATCCTAGCATCACACTCTAGATCCAGCCAACTCTGAAAGAGCCTGCAGTCCACACCCACAGCCAGCCTCTCTCCCCCAGGACCCCACCTCCTAATGGGAGGTCAGCTCTGGATTGCTCTGTGGATGATTCAGTGTGTCATCCCTGAACCATTCCCCTTGGGGACGGTTTAGACCTAAAGCACAACACAACTGAGTAGTCTATGGGTTTTGTCACCCATGCGACCTGCATCCACCATTACAGGGCCCCAGAGAGAGCTTCTCTACCGTCGTGGCAGCCCTGTTTTTTTTGTGTGTGTATTTGTTTTTTTTGGTTTTGAGTCAGGGTCTCACTGTAGCCCAGGCTGGCTTTAAACTCGAGGCAGGCCTCCTACCTCAACCTCCCTTGGGCTGGGATTACAAACATGCGCCACATTGAATGATTTATTTTTGGGTTTTGAGACAAGGTCTCACTGTATAGTCCAGGCTAGCCTTGAACTTACTATGTAGCCTAAACTAGCCTCGAACTTGTGGCAGTTCTCTTGCCTCAGCTTCTCTACTGTGGGGATTGCAGGCATGTGCCACCACATCTGGCCAAGTTTTGTGATCTTTTCACTATCTTGATGGTTTGTCCTTTCCATGTGTCACAGAGCTGGAATCATGCACCGTATGGCACCTTCAGACATCTCTAATTTAGCAATGCATATTTAGGCTTGCTCGTGTCTTTCTGTGTCTCGGTGGCTCATTTCTTTGTTATTTTATTTTCTGGTACTGGGGATTGAACTCAGGATCCTGGGCATGCCAGGCAAGCACGATGCCACTGAGCTACATCCTGGGCCCTCACTTCGTTTAACTGAGTCATACTTCACTGTGTGGCTGTGCCCTGGTTTATTCCCTCACCCACACAGGATGACTTGCTTGTTTTCAAGTGATGGCAATTATGGGTAAACCTAGTCTATGTTTACGTTCAGGATTATAGGGAGACATACCTTTCAGCTCTTTTGGGAGGATGATTGTTGGATTATACTGTGAGAGTATATTTAGCTTTGCAGGTAACTACCATACTGTTTTCCCAAGTGACTGAACATTTTGCATTTCTAAAATCAATGCATAGCTCTTTGTCTACGAACGATGTCACTTAGAAATACAGTTTTTTCCTGCCTACCGTTTTTCCTTCTGGTACTGATAAATAAATCCAGGGCCTTCACATCTCTACCCATTAACTTTTTTTTTTCTTTCAGCCTGGAAAGTGTAAGTCACTACATTGCCCAGGGTGGGCTCACACTTGAAATCCTCCTGCCTCGGCCTCCTAGGATGCTGAGATTATGGGTAATATCACCACGCTCTACTTACCAGTTGTTGATTGTATTTTAAGACTTTTCAACAGTTACAGTTTTACTTCACGGTGAAGGACATTCCCATAGTCAAATCCTTCTGTAATTCTATTGTTAATGACCTGTGATTTGGAATCTTGATTGTGACTGTGGTTGAAAGTTATTCTCTTAGCCAAACATGTGGCATTTGTCTTAATGCCTGTTCCTGAGACAGTGAAGCAGAAAGACCACTTGAGCCCAAGGATTCAAGGGCAGTCTGGGCAGCAATAACAAGATCTTGCTTGAAAATTTTTTCCAAGTTTTAGTGAACTCCTAGGCTCACTCATCCGCAGTATAGGCGTTGTAATTCCCATGTTGCTGTATTTGTTACACAGACCTGACACAGACATGATTGTGTCCACCTCAGTTATTTTGGGGTTCATGCAAAAAATTTTTGACTATAATGTTCAGATTACTTATTTAAGGGTTCAAAAGAAAGACCAAGAGGCCCTCAGCACTGTTAATGCTAGGCCTTCCTGGCCCATCCTCGCTTTTGCACCGCTGCATCCCAGCTGGACCGAAGAAGTAGTTTAATGTAGTTATAGATTTATGAGCTAGACATATCTAAGGTGCTTCTGGTTCTGTTACAAACCTGGCTGAAATCACATCCCACATGGGATGTTTTCCTGTATCTTCCAGAATTCTAGAGATTCTGTTTACCAAACAGAAAATTACCAATTTTTTTTTTTTAAAAAAAACCTTTGTGTATATTCTTCCTTAGGCCTACCAAATATCTGTGGCTTTAGAAAATCATGTCAGGACTGGGATATGGCTCCGGAGTACAGCACTTCGAGTGTGCTTGAGGCTACGGTTTGGTCTCTAGCATCACACAGACAAAAGTTTATTTGTTGGTCTTTCTGTTTCTCTTTCTTTCTTCTTCTTTTTTTTTTTTTTGTGGGGGGTTACCAGGGATAGAACTCAGGATCTTGTGCTTGCCAGACAGGCACAGTGCCACTGAGCTCATCTCCAGCCCTCTTTTTGTTTGTTTTGAGAACAGCCATAAGCATTTCTCTTAAAATAGTTGTTTAGTGAAGTATAATGGTACACACCTGTAATCCCAGCACTTGGAAGGCTGAGGCAGGAGGGTTGCTGTAAGTTTGAGGCCAGCCTGGGCTACATAGTGAGACCATGTCTCAACAAAACAAAACAAAACAAAACAAAACAGAAGAACCTTAGATTTAAAAAAAGTCATTAAAAAATCATTTACACACATGAAGACAAATTCTTCTCCTTGCTTTCATGTCAGTGTTCTTCAATGTGCTTCTTTGTTTCCAGCTTTTTCTTTTATTCTTGAACCGACACACTTGTATCTTTCTAGGTCATCCAGGAAGCATTTACAGAGTGCCCACTACATGCCACGCAGTGGGCAAAGGTCTGAGGATTCCTCAGGGACCGTCAGAGGCAGGGCTGGCCCAGGTTTTCGGTAGCATTTTAGGCTTTGGGGCTACGAAGCCTCTTCATGGCGACTCAGTTCTGCAGCTCTAGTTGGAAACGTGAAAATGCACACGACTGCATTCTAATAAAGCTTTATTCATAATGCAGGGGGCGGAGCACTGATGGAGGAGATTGCTGACTTGTGGAATGAAGGAGACTAGAGAGGAAAGAGCGCCCCACACTAGACTTATGTGTGAAAAACTCTCTTGGAAGGCAGCAGAGGAAGAGTTAATTTTGAGTGGAGGAAATGAGCGCGTGGATTTCTTTAGGAGGCGACTTAAAGGATTAAGGAAGCCCAAAGGAACAAGCAGGGATTTCAAATGGAGAATTCCCAGTAGTCTGAGCCAAGGCGACTGACAGGAAGGAACATGTTGGGCTTGGAAAGCTCCAGACCTCCTTTTGTGACTAAAACGGTGTCTAGGGAGAGACCGGAGGGAAAGTCATGCTGGAGTCAGGCCGTGAGAGGCCGGATGAGCTGGATGACTCCGTGGGCAGAGCAGGAACACAGCCTCCGGGTTCTGGCTAATGGTGCAGGTCACCGCGGTGGGGTGGGCGCTGTGGAGGAGCGGGGATGGGGGAGAAGGAAGAGGGAGAGGAGGGGAAGGGGGAGGGGCGGCGGAGGACAGCGTGGAGTTCAGAAGAGCCGCAAACCCACTTCTGTGGTCCAGGTGAGAGGGTAGGAGCCTCCCTGCAACCGAGGCCACCTGTGCGTTGCTTCCTTCAGGCTAGGCCGGTAGCTGCTCCCTGCTGGCCCGGGGTGGTCGGGGGAGTCTCCTGGCCTAGGGACGCCTCTCCCTTCCTGCTTCTCTTTCTGGGCTTTTGACACCTTTGCAACCAGTTCTGTCTGTTACATCCTCCAGCCGAAACGCCGCGCGCGCTGTCTGGTTCTCAGCCGGGCCTGCCAACCGGGCGGTGGCCGGAGAGGACTGGCCGGCCTCCCAGGAGGGCAGGGAGGGGAGGGACACCGCGGCGCCCCACTCCAAGCTCTGCTCTGTGTTCTTGACAGCGTGGGTCACATCCCTGCTCCTCAGAGCCTGAGGCCCAGACTCGCCTTGTTCGCCTTTCTGTTCTGTCATCCTGCCCCTGGGAGCCGGCAACATCAGAGGTGCGCTGCTGCCTGCCCATGGTGAATCAGTAACCACCTGATTTTCCAAAGGGTTACACAAGGACGTGCCTCATATATTGTAACACTGAAGCACACTTCGGTGTCTATTATTTTACTTCCTGACTTCTGCAGTGCCCTGCCGCCTGGCATCGCAGCCATCTCCGTGTCCTCTGTGGCCCTTCCGCCTCTCTCACCTCTCTTGGGGAAGGGCTCGCTCCCCCCGGCACTTGTGCCACAGCGTAAGACCCCTGTGTTCCACTTCACTGTGTCCTTTTCTAGGTGGAAACAGATGACAGGTTTTTCACCTCCGTAGTTTCATTGCATAGGATGATGTCAGACACAGACTTGCCTTTAGTAGGTGTTTGCTGAATTAATGAATGAATGGAGTGGCTTTTTTCTACCCCTCAGTGATGTGTCACTGGGAAACAGAGGGACTCCGTGTCTTTAAAATGCTAAGAATAGAGCAGGGCAGGCTGTGCAACCTAGTAATTCCAGGACTGGGGAGGCTGAGGCAGGAGGATTGGGAGTCGAAGGCCAGTCTGGGTCTTTATAGTGAGACCGTATTGCACACACACAAAATAAAAGGAAATAAATAAGACAAGTAATGCTAGGATTGACCTCACGGCTAGCTTAGGTGCAGGCCCAGGCTCCACAGGTCCCAGGTAGCACCCAGCTGCACCTCCTCTTTCTCTGGGGACCCAGAAGCCCGCACAGGGCCCAGGGCTGAGGGACGGGGAGCCCAGCGGCAGGTCACTTGCTGGTGGACCTGCTTGCACCTGAGAGGAGGAACCGGTCTTTCAGGGGTTGCAGGCTCTGCTGCCTCCACCTCCTCAGCTCTCGCTCTCAGGAGCTCAGAGAAGCCAAGTGAAAATGTTGACCAGCTCTTCCTGCTGGCCATGTCGAACCCCTGCCTTTTGGAAGATGAAAGCTGCATTGTGCCCAGCCTGATTCGCAGCAGGTTTCACTAAGTTCCCAATGCTACAGCCATGCACTGCAGAAAGACCTTCCCATCCACGGTGAGCCACGTACAGCAGGGTACAGTGGGGCATTCTTGAAATCCCAGCCCTCTGGGATGCTGAGGCCGGAGGAGCACAAGTCTGAGCCCAGGATGGGCCACTTAGCAAGGCTGTTTCAGGATAAAAAGAAGTAATTTTTAAAAGGGCAGGGAATGCAGCAGTTAAATCCTTAGAACTGCAACAAAACAAAATATACACACATACGTGCATGCGCGCATGCAAAATAAAACAAAAATGGACCATTTGTACCCCAGTGCTCTCTTAAGACTTCATATTGCTAAACACCGACTATCCTGTCTCCTAGTGATGTCACAGCCATCACAACCACAGCTTGTGTTACTCATGTCCTTGTGGGAGCACGGGGGTAGGGAGCCCCACCTTCTACACTGCCAGCCATGCACCAAAGCAGAGCATGTTGTTATGAAAGGTGCATGGTACATAGTAATGACAATAAACAACACTTCTGGTTCATGTATTTACTGTGCTATATTTTTGGGGGCGGGGACTAGGGATCAAACTGAGGACTTGCACTTGCCAGGTAGTCATGGCGCCACCGAGCTACATTCCCGGCCCACTATGCTACACTTTTAATCACTAGTTTATAGTGCATTCTTTCTATTATTAAAAAAAAGCCAACTATAAAGCTAGGCATGGTGATGCACACCTGTATTCCCAGCACTCCAGGAAGCTGAGGCAGGAGGATCACAAGTTCACACCCAGCCAGAGCAATGTAGTGAGACTGTGTTTCAAAATAAATAATTTTTTAAAAGGGCTGCACTGTAGGACAGTGTGAAGGCCCCATGTTTAATCCTAGGACACCCAGAAGAAAGAAAAGTTAGCTACAAAGCAGTTTGCCTGTTTACTATCTCACGTTCACTGACTCCTGTGATGCTATCTTTCCTTTTGCTCTTTAACTGCTGTTCCATCCATCAGGGTCCCAGGAGCAGTGAGTGGTGTATGTGTGTGTGTTGGGGGGGGTGCCACATGCATGGCGAGTGCAAGGTCCCAAGTTCAATCCCTGGTACCTCATGCCGCAATGCCAGGGGTGGTGGTTCACACCTGTGATCCCAGCACTGGGGAGGCAGAAGCAGGAGGATTGCTGTGAGTCTGAGGATAGCTTGGGCTCCATAGTGAGTTCAGGGCCAACCTGAACTACAAAGTGAGACCCTGTCTCAAAAAAACTCAAAGAAAAAAATAAAAAGATTGTCTGGCCCCCAGACAATCTAGGCATCAGCATACATGGAAGATCAATTGATCACATGATCAATTGATATCATGTGATCACATGATCACATGATACTACCGTATCATGTTGGCTTAAGTAGTACACTCAATAATAATATTAGCATTAAGCACAGACTAGAAAATGACAAATTGTGATGACTATTAATTTGCCACTTGTAACCGTGGGTACAAGATTTTATAGTTATATAATGATATCCAAGACAAATCAGAAAATTATATACAGTAAATATCTACTTAGTAGGGGAAGAAAACTTAAAAAGAATAAAGAAATAATAGATGAATAAAAGAGGAGAAAGAGATTAGAAGCTAGACTGAAGGAAAAGTACGATTATCCAAGCCTTGGGAATCTAGTGAAGAAGACAGGAGGGGCAGAAAGAGGGAAAAGATAAAACAACAACAACAACAACAACAAAAAAAGTGTCCATACTCGTGAAAAAGCAAAAACAATGAACAACCTCAACTGGGCAACAAAACAAACAAAAACAAAAAGCAAAGAGGGAGAGAGAGACAGAATTTCTCTTTGATTTCCAGCCCATGTTTGCGGTGCTGTCCAGTACAGGGTGTGCCTACTGTCACTGGCAGGCAGAGGCGGTCGGTGCCCAGGTCTGGGCTGGACAAGCCCAGCAAGCCCACAGCAGGCAAGGGCCACTTGTGGTACTTTCAGCTCCACTGAAGTTCAGGTGATCCTGGCCACTGGTTGCCGGCTGGAGCCTGCGTTGCTAGGCCTACGGCACTCAAGGCGTCCTTAACTGGTCTGACTGGCTCCCTGACGTGGACATCTCTCCAATTGTCCCTCACCCAGCCACTGGGGGATTCCAACACTGGGAGGCCTCAGATGAAGCTAATCCATGGCTGCTCCGAGTCCTGTTTTCATTTGGCTCCTCCCTCACACGGCACCTGGCCGAGCCCCCTCTGGAGGGCCATGGCAGTCGCTTGGGCCAGAGTCACTCCCCAGGTCCTGAACCGCACAGCTCCCTCTGCTCTGTTCCGCTGGTGCGTGTCTCCACCGCCCTCCGCGTGTCTGTGGATTTGAACTTCCTCTCACTCAAGCTCAGAGCCAGGGGGAAAGGACAGGTCGTTTCTTTGTTTTTCTTTGCATTTTCTCTGTGTGTTCCAGGTTTCCCTTTAGATCCTTTCTGTAGCCTGGAAATCTACCTTCCTCCTTCTTTTCTTCCCCAAGTTGTTATTTTCCAGTATTCGGATTCCATATCTTGGAAAGGTTGATTTGTTGCTTACTGCCCTGCCATCCTCCCAGAAGTCCTTCGGAATTCACAAAAGGAAACCAGGTACCTACTTCCCTGGTATTGTACACATTTCCCTTCTTGAGGGTATCTTGCCATCTTTAGACATAGCTTGAAAACACCTCTGAAAAATTTTTAAAGGGCTAGAGATTTAGCTCAGTGGTTCTGGGGTCTGCCTGGCAAGCACAAGGTACCAAGTTTTATTCTCAGTACCACATATCACAATGCTGGGTGTGGTGCTCATGCCTATAATCCCAGCACTCAGGAGGCAGAGGTAGGAGGATTGCTGTGAGTTTGAGGTTAACCTGGGATACATAGTGAGTTTGGGGCCAGCATGATCTACAAAGCAAGACCCTGTCTCAGAAAAAACAAACAAAACAAAACTCACCTCTATTAAAGCAGCTCTAGACATATTTTTGACAATACAGAACCAAGCTTTACAAAGAAACCCAAGTAGACTTTACAAAATTAAAAAGTATTAGCAATGTATTTCTGTCAGGAACAATCCTATTTGGGAGAAAAAATTGTGCAATCTAGACTATGACTAGGCTGAGCTTTCTTGCCTGAAGACAGATGTGGAGACTTAACTCTTATCTTCTCCTCTGGTAGCAACAGGGACTCGAGGTCCCACATGCTGTGATGCTCCAGGGCAGAACTACACCAGGATATACATAATTTCTCAAAGACTATTGCTCGCATCTGCCCTGCCCTATGGGATATTCATCTACAAAATTCCTCAAGGACTACTGTCAGTGTCTGCCCTGCCCCGTGGGACTTTGAGTCCTTGGTTGTTTTAGGTATATGGAATAAAAGATGTGGAAAGCTTGCATCTGCCACTTCTGCTCCCCAGAGTAACATGGATCAGACCCACGCTCAGTTTCTTTTCTAAGTCTTACGTTCTGTTCATTAGTTGGCCTTGTGTTGTTAGCCTCACAGGAGACTAGAACTTACTGCAGAGGTCTTAGTTATGTTCCCCTGTTCCCTACATATTTCCAGCTCCTTAATGTTTAAAATTAAGTATTCTAGGAACACATATATATGAGTATGGCTTTGAGTTGCTTTTCTTTGTGCTTTTATTTTAAATATGAAAACATTTTAATGGCACATTGGATATTTTAAATAGCACATGCATTTAATGGCATATTTCCTTATGCATCTCCCTCACTAGATTGGCATGCACTAGGTCCAGCTCACCCATCTTGGGTCACCACTTCCCTGAGTGTGTCTAATTAGAGCTGCTTTTCAAAGCTGTTTAATGAACCAACCTATCATTCAACTCCATTTTTAACTCTAGGCCTTTGCTTGGTGCTCAGACTAGTTAATTAGGTAATTTTTAAACTCATAATAAGCACTACCTCTTAATCAGGTCAGATCTGCTCAGACTCATTTTTAATGAAAGAAGTACAAATGAAACCTCTACTGGGATACTCATTTTTCACCTGCCGTGTCCTTGTTTGTGGTAGTGGTAACTAGTATTACTTGGACAGAAGGCATTTTGGCAACATTTACCAAAATTCCAGAGGAACATAGTCTTTGACCCAGCAGTTCTGCCTCTGTGAATTCCTGTTGCAGAATTCTGTAGCCACTAAAGATACGTAAGAACTTCCACTGTGGTGTTGTGTAGCTAGCAGGAGCCTGGGGGTTACGTATCTGCCCACACTCGGGGGCCAGTTCAAGAAATCATGGTATAACCAAAGAACAGATAGCCAAGTCCAGAGGGAAAAGTGTGAAGCACCTCTGTGTGTACTAGTGTGGAGAGTACAGGTAAATGAGTTCCCTACATTACACCCCCTGACACAGAAAAATATCATTAAAAGAAATAAGTATACATAATATTGTGGAAAATAGAAATGTTAGATGCCATAAGTGCTTAGCAGTTAGAATTGTAAGTTAAACTGTAAGACTTAGTGTCAGGGTCTGTGCCTACTGATAAGCACCACGCCTTATCAGAAGAGGATCCAGAGAAGAGGACCTTATCAGAAGAGGAACACCCGGAGAAACTACTCAGAAGTCAGGCTCTTCGAGCACGTAAAAGAGGACCGCTTTCAGCAGTCGATGGCCAGGCGCTCCAAGCTGACCGGCTGGGCTACTCTCAATGTTGGCTACAGGTCACCAGGCTCTGCCGGGCTGCACGCTCCTCAAGGCCAGATTTGACCAGGCTACTCCCGGTTGTCTAACAGGACATCGGACTGGCTGGTCCCCTTCTGGAGACTCTGCCTCGCGACTTCGTGGACGTGCTGCGGGACTCCAGCTGGAGGCTTCTCCAGAGGACCGCCTGACGTCTGACTCCTTGCGTCGGTTCCTGACACTGGACTGGACCGGGACTTTGGAATTTCAGTGGTGCGAACTTGGGACTCTCGGATTCGGTAGGACTCCCCCTCTTCGGTGTGAACAGTGTGTTGCAATATTATGTGTTATGACCTTGCACCTTAAGCAAAGTAATAGTAAAAGCAACCTCTGTGTGGGGTCCTCCTTCCGACCGTCCACTCTGCTCGTGACAACTAGTAAGGTATATTGTTAAGAAAAACAAGATTCAAGACTGCCTACAGGCCAGGCATGGTAGTACATGCCTATAGTCCTAGCACTCTGGAGGCGGAGACAGGAGCATCTCTGGGAGTTCCAGGCCAGTTTGAAGTACATAGTGAGCTCCGGGTCTGTTGTTTCTACCAAAGAAAAAAAATATTGTATACAGGCCAGGCTAGAATTACACCTATGATTCTAGCTACTTGGATACTGATTTGCAAGACCCTAGGAATCCTGCATCCAGGAACAGGGTGGATTGGTGACAGAGAGTTATGCCTCGGTCACTGCCTGCAGTTCACTCGCTTAACCTCTCACCGCTTCCCTGCTGAGCTTAGGATGAGCATGGGAGGTGTTTGGTGACAGAAGGCTCCTGCTTCCCAGCCTCACCTTCAGCCTCCTGGTCCCCCGTTCCTCTACCTCCTGAGAGACCACACTCTGCCCCATAGCTCAGGAAGGCCCTTCCCCTCCAGCCTCCTCACACTGCCTCCGAGTGGCCCAGGGGCTTCCATTGAAGCCGTTTATCAGTCTGAGCCTCCCTGGCTCCCCAGGTGCGGTCCAGCCCCTGGCAGATGCCCCGGAAACCCCGACTTCTCTTGTAGCAAATACCACAATAGCAATCACTGGCTTCTTGTATTGACCTTGTCTTGTTTCCTAAGCTGCCAGCTGACGCCTGTCTTGAGCACTTCTGTGCCTGGGCCTGGCACCGAGTCCCTCAGTAAACCCTGCAAGAGAAAGGAGAGAGGGCGATGGGAGAGGGAGGAAAGACGCTGGAACCACAGGACCTGGGGCCACCGTGGAGACAGACTCGTGTGCTGCTCTTCTGTCAGGAACTGGTACGTGAGCTCAAGGTCTGCGATTTACGTGAGTGTTATACTGTGAGCACTCTAGCCTTAAAATTTATGGTTTATAGAAATGGTGCATTAGAGGGGAATTAACACATTTGTCATGGCGAGTGAATTTCTTTTTCCTTTTGTCAACCAACATGTTATCCTAATGTCTCTTCTTTTTTTGTTTATTTTCCCTTAATCTCTGGAGGGCAATGGCTTTTCACACAACAGAGTTTTCAATTTCTTATGAGTAGGAAGATATTTCAATATATCCACTAGGACCTTAGCCTTTGAACCCAGAGCTGCTTTGAGTTTTGTACTCCCAGGAGCTGGGGGAATACAAGTGGACCACCAGACGTGGCTGTGCCCACAGGATGGGAGACAGCACGGGCCCTTGTTTCTCTGACTAGAAGCTTTGAGACAGTGAGGCCTGGGCTCTGCTGAGCTTCCAGTAGGACTTCAGACCTCAGATCCAGCAGCTGCCGGTGTCTTCATTCCCTCAGCCTTCCAGACAATGAAAACGCAAAGCAGCGGACCCCTCACACTATTCCAAGTCATCAGGTTTTTAAATGATAAATTTAAATATTTGTAAAGTATATAATGTTTAACCTGAAAAGCTAAAAATATTCATTGGAAATGAAATGCCAAGAAAGTCTGATTCTTGTCTTCACTCCTTTTTTTTGAGACAGGGTCTCGCTTTGTAGTTCAGGCAGGCCCTGAGCCCAGCCTCGAACTCAGCAATACTCCTGCCTCTGCCTTCCAAATGCTGGGATTGCAGGAGTGAGCCACCGCACCTGGCACTGTGGTATGTGGTAATGATTGCTGGTGAGTGTGAGTTACCACGCCTGGTATTGTTGTATGTGGTTACAAGGGATTGAACCTGGGTCCTTGCACTTGCAAGACAGGCACCGGAACCACTGAGCTAAATCCCCGGGCCTTCATTCCTTTCATGAGCCGATTAACAGTGGGAAATAATACAGTATTTATTTTTCTCTGAAAAGTCTATAGTTTCATTCCATTCTTCTTCATAATCCCAATTTCATATATTTTTATGCTCCAAAATTTTCTATCAGTAGATCTGCTATCTTTCTGCACCAAAATATGTATTTAAATTTAAATTTTAAACTTGTGATTTCAAGTCTCAAATTGTTAAAAATTTCCTTTGGACCAAGTTCTTTTAATTATTAGTAATACCAAGCCAAGAGTAATGGTGCATGCTTGTAGTTCCAGCACTCAGAAGGCTGAGGCAGGAGGATCACTGGGAGTTTAAGCCCAGCCTGGGCTTCATAGTGAGTTTAAAGCTAGCCTGAACTATTCAGTGAAATGCTATCTGAAAGAAAGAAAGAAAGAGAGAGAGAGAGAGAGAAAGAAAGAGAGAAAGAAGAGTAATAATGGCAGATACAGTGGTGTGTACCTATAGTCCCAGTACTCAGGAGGCTGTGGCAGCTGTAAGTTCGAGGTCATCCTAAGCTACAGCATGAGTCCCAGGCTGTCATGAACTACATAGCAAGAGCTTGTTTCAGAAAAAGAAAAAGAAAAAAGAAAGAAATGTAAATAATGCTATACTAATACGTAATTATAAAAGGAAAATTTATGTCTCAGATGGTCAGTATGGCAATCACCCTGATCTGATTTTACACACTGTGAACACATATTGAAATGGCACAATGTAATATCTATACAGTTACTGTGTTAATTTAAACAAATCAGTAAAAAAATTTTTTTTCTAGTACCAGGGATCAAACTCAGAACCTTGCCCTTGCAAGGCAGGCACGGTGCCACTGAGCTAAATCCCCAGCCCAGTAAAAATAATTTTTAAAGGTTAATAGAAACTAGGCATGGTGGTGGACACTTGTAATCTTAGCTATTCTGGAGGCTGAGGCAGGACAGCCTGAGCAACTTCATAAGACCCTGTCTCAAAATAAAGAATCAAAAAAATCTAGGATAGGGCCGGGGAGTTAGCTCAGTGGTTCCGGCA